>JACXGI010003836.1:14404-58987 GCA_016801175.1 Esox masquinongy
TACTGCTCGCTATACACACTCCACGGACATACTGCTCGCTTTACACACTCCACGGACATACTGCTCGCTTTACACACCCCACGGACATACTGCTCGCTTTACACACTCCACGGACATACTGCTCGCTTTACACACTCCACGGACATACTGCTCGCTTTACACACTCCACGGACATACTGCTCGCTTTACACACTCCACTGACATTCTGCTCGCTTTACACACTCCACAGACATGCTGCCCTAAATCAATGTCTTAGGTGTGGCTATACAGGACCAGCAACATGTCCTCAGTCAGAGGCTGCATGAAGAAGCTGCTATCCACAGTGTGGGGAAGTGGGCAGCTGATTGGCTGAGACAGGGGTTTTGCCCTGATGTATATATACTGTATCAACTCATGCAACCAGTGTTGCCACATGGGTTGGATTCCCACCCAATTGAGCTATTTTTGTTGACAGTGTGCAGGCAAAAATGGGCTTGGGTGGGTCGATGTACAGATAGGGTTGTATAGAAAATATAGCTTTTGGGTGATTTACAGACAATGAAATCTGGCAACTCTGCATGCAACGGCTGCTAGACTCAGAGGAGTCTAACCTAAATGACAGTTTGTGGGAGAAACAGTGTCCCGTAGAGCAATGTTTTTCAACCCTGCTCCTGGAGGCACCCTGCCCTGCATGTTTTAGATCTCTCCCTGCTCTATCACACCTGATTCAAATGATCAGCTCATTAACAAGTCCTTGATGAGCTAAATCAGGTATGGGAGGGCATAGAGAGATCTAAAACATGCAGGGCGGTGTGCCTCCAGGAGCAGGGTTGAAAAACACTGCCTTAGAGAAGCCAGCGACTGGCAATCTGTTGCAGTGAAGGCAAATAGGCTTGTTTGACAAATTTCCTTTTTTTCCTCCTGATATCGTTGTTTATAATGCGGGAATGAAAAAACAGATTATGCTGGTGGCCTTTCAGAGGAAAACCTGGATGTTCCGCTGAAGTGTTCCCTGGTCCTTTGATAAGCCACATGTCATTTACGATAAAGTCCTGTGAACGGAGGGCCGACGGATTCCTTCTGGATTCATTGGCCCTTAGTCCCATGGTTCCTCAGACACACCTCCCCTGCTTCTCTCCTCCAAACTCAGGACTCTTTGTTAGCTAGTCGTTCAGACTCTTCTTTCTTCCCCATCTCTCTTTCCCCCTCTATCGCTCTCATTCTTCCCGATTCTCATCCGCCATTTAGTGTCCCTCTGTCTATGGACCGTTCTTACTAAAACATTAACCTGCCGTCTTGCCTAATCTCGGGAGTACAGCTGTCTGGAGAGAGGAGTTAAAGAAAAGGCCAGCCTTTTGAGATAAATACAAGCTGTGAATGCATGTTGAATCAGAGATAGTCCGACTTGACCTACAACATGCCAGACAGCAGGAGGAAGACAGCCTTGTTGCGACTAGCTATGTCTGGAGAATGTTGTTCAAAGTGTTTCAATCAATACAGCCTTCGAAATTTGATAGGGGGTTACTGTTCAGTAGCATGGAAAGGATTGAAAAGTCAGAACTTAACTTCAGTGTATTTTACTTTTATTCTAACAGGGAGTCAATATGGAGACCAAGATCTCTCACACAGAGGAGTGCTGTAGAGCACAACAATACACATCAATATACACAAACTACACATTCATACAGTATATCCATGAAAATGCACCGAAGGAAAATACAAACGAGAAAAGCTCCTGGGATGTTGGGATGTGAACTGAATTTATCGTGCAAAATAAAGTGTCATAAAAAGAATAACAACAGAAGCCCAGCTGCATTCTTCAGTCACTCATCAGCAAACATTTTGAACAGCTTTCCATCCAGAAGTCTAGACAATTATGGACAGGGGTCTGATTTAGGCGCATGCCCTTCACTTTTTGGAAAATAACACATAGGTGTCAGGAAATAATGATTACGCTTAACACGTCATGTTAATTACATGAATGTGATTTCGTCATCTCACTATTGCATAACCGTTTCCTGCTGTGTGGGAGTGACATGTTAGTAATGAACACCACAGTGGGTTTTGAAAACATCAATAATTGCTGTAAGAACTGCGGGGCTTGCTCCAGGCGGACGGCCATACTCACACTCGCCAGATATTGATTCACATAATGAGATGTAACCATCAGAGAGTTAAAATTTACAGTTAATGGGCTTTTCAGGCATACTGTAAAACAAAACCGTCATCACATTTCTATGTTAATAGTCTCCTCAGTTAGTCGAGCATCACTGGCAATTATGGAAATTGCTACTAAGCCATTATTGCTTGCCCATGGTTTTATAATTGTATGCTTTCGCAATCAACCGTGGGTAATTAAAGAATTGCATTGACACATGGGGATGTTTAAACCCAAGCATATGGAGGAGTTTACATCCCTACATAGTTTTATATGGAGGAAGAATTCCAATATTTCATTGATCACTTAGAATTTTCTTGAATAATTAAACATCTCAGCTAAAGTCAATCACATTGTAGTTCACACCTCGTTGAATACAGACATCTGTGAAAAGAACATTGGTAGCGACCTCCCAGCTAGTATAGCAAAGATAGCAACATCAAGTTTATTCAGTAGCTCTGATGATGCTGGGGTCAGAGGTCAAGCAGGTGGAAATTGTCTGCCCAGCAGACTTAGAGTCATGGCCATCTCACCCCCTAAGCCCCTGCTCTTCAACCTACTTCTATAATTCATCCTCTTCCTCCTCTGCTGCAGTGCTTCAGTGAGTTACAAACGGACTCTCTTTTCACAGACGCTGCATAATGCTTCCTCAATGCGAGCTGGATTTTATTACGTTTCTGTCATTCATTGACGCTCTTATCAAGAATGACTTACAGCAGTGTGTCGGCAGGAATCTAACCGACAACCCTGGTGTTGCAAGCACCATGCTCTACCCACTGACCTAAACAGGTCTGCTCATCCGATTTGCCTCTTTTTCTGGCTTCATACTTCAATAACTGGAGTTAAGAAAAGTCTCAAAATAAGACACCTACAGCCGTGCTGATGCAGAGATGTACAGCACAGGTCCTGTATGAACGGCCAATAACTTCTGAGGAGTCCAAGGGAAAGTGTTCAATATAAAAACAATTGTGCAATGTCAGATTTGGTTCCGCGGGCTTGGCGCTGTGAACGTTGCTTTATTACAATACATAATGTATAAGTTAGACCGAGGTAGAACACTTTCCAAAATAACATGACACATTTCCAGTATAAAGTTTTTATACGGCGTAATATCATTTTATTTACCATTTTCATTTAGTTTAATGTTTTCTGATAGTTTTTATTACAGGATTACAGTGCAAGTTTCTTTCAACAAGAAAGTGCCTGGCTGACAAGAAAAAAATAACATTTTTTTGGAGAACAGTTGAGCAATGGTGCTTTGATATATTATGAAAAAACAACATTTTTATACATTAAAATGTTTTTTTCTCATAGCATCCCATGAAGTAGTTACAAAATAAAATTGGTACTTTTTCGGGTTGTTGACCTGCTGTAAGGTGAACTTCCATCCCACTTGGGCTGCAGATTTTGCTCAAGTACCTTTCTGAACCTTGTTTCATTCATTTTTCCTAAGCAGTGCCCCAATCCCCAAAAATAAATCCCTATGAAATGTGCTGCCACACCATTCTTTACAAAAACAATGGATTTCTTTGGGTGACGTGTTGTACTGGCTCTGCTGTACTGGGTCTGTTGTACTGGGTCTGTTGTACTGGGTCTGTGCCAAACTTAATGCTTTGCCTTCAGGCCAAAATGTTATATTTTTGTCATGAAACACTGTATCATGGCCAGGAATCTCCTGAAAGTTTATTTTGGGACGTATTTTAAACAGTATTTAAGGTGGGTTTTCTACACCACCATTCAGGCCAGATTTGTCATAGCTTTCATATGCACACTTTGACCTGTCCTGACAGCCCATTTGATAAGAAGCTGAGAATAAAGAAATCTCTGACCTAGTTACCCAATGGGTTTTGAGGAGAAGAGAATGCAACGGATCAAGAAAATGTGATTGAGATTCCCCAAAGGACAGAGGAGGCAAGCCTTTGACAGCTTGTAACATTTTAGACATTGCGCAGGTCACTGAGTGACAGACCATGATATTACCATAATACCCATGAGCCCATCCTGAAACAACCTATACCCTGCTACCTCCCGGGTCTAGAGATCTAAGAGACGTTGTTCTTGCTGTGTAATGGGGAGGCCTCCACTCTAATCTCTAATTGGCTTGACGGAGTTTTGCTAACACCTTAGAAGGATGCACTTTGGGATTCTTCCTAGACAACCAGGTTCCCAGAACCACTCTGGTTTGCGGCGGACCTTCAGCAGAACACCTGATGTTTAATTGTATTGCTGGATATGACGACTGACACTGTTGTAAGTTCACTACATTTACAAACCTGTACTGAAACACTTCTGAAGCGCTTACGTCAGAAACACCAGAGAGTGTAGAAATATCACTTTGTTTATAGAGTTGCTGTTTTTAACTGTCACTGTATATCTCCTCACATCAGTGTTGGAGATCGGGGGTGGTGACTACTCACTATTTGGGAAGGGCCTGTCATCTCTCCTACATAGCAAAGGGCCGGATGAAGTAGTAACAAATTCCCACGGTGAAACGCATGTGAGCCCGAACTATTTTAACAATTCACACACCCCCGCTTCCTGAAATCTTCATATTGTGCCAAGGAGTGAACAGAACATTTGAAATCTTTTCGATAATTGTTTAGTTCCTGAAATCCAAAATATTTTAAGTCTTGTGTGTGTTAATAAGATGCCAAAGGACTGTTTAACATTCTTAGATTTCAGTTTTACAGATTTGTTCATGAAGGGTACCAACACTTAATTTCTACTCGTACTTATAGGTACATAATTCTTTGGGTGCCACCATTTGCTCATACTGTCTGCTACCATATACCACATACCGCACCGTGTATAAACCACACCATATACCACATACCGCACTGTGTATAAACCACACCATATACCACATACCGCACCGTGTATAAACCACACCATATACCACATACCGCACCGTGTATAAACCACACCATATACCACATACCGGATCGTGTATAAACCACACCATATACCACATTGTGTATAAACCACACCATTCATTTTATAGCTGTGTGTGCATACAAACCCAAGTATTAACCACACCCATATATAAACCACATTTGTCTGGAGAATTATGACTCGTACATACATTGTTCATTAATATTAAACATCTGTAATTGGGCGCTACCAAAATTAATTTGTTGAAGAATAGATGTTTTTGAAAACCCTGTAACGCCAATTGTATCATATTTGTTACCTGAGTTTCTGAGACCTCCACGTCGTCAAGCAGTCATCTGTGAAAAAGTTCTCCGGTGGAGAACATTTTAAAAATGTAAACCTGTGTATTAGCCACACCCATTGATTTTCCGCTGTGGTTGAAATGTATTCAAAATCTGTGTATAAGTCGCGGTTTATAAACATGAAATTACGGTAAACTGGTATAACACCTACATGTGGTAAGATGGAACTGAAATTATTTCCCAGGATGCCTTGCCCTTTTGCATGCCTGTGGTACAAATTGGTGTATGATTTTAAGGCGTTGTTTTTTTGGAACAAAATCTGGACCTCAAAAAAAGGCCTTGTGGTCAAAATGACAGGTCAATAAAAACAAATGTATGATAACACATTAGCTTAAGATATGATGAGAAAATGTGGGAATGCAACAAAGATCATACAGTCATGTCAATTTACCATAAGGACACAGAGGCAACCTGGAAAAAACATATATTCAACACTAACCTGTATTAAAGTAATCTTGATTTAACATAGACTTTTCTGTGACGCCGCCGGTTGTGTTGGAGCCAGTTTGCTGGATAGCAGCCATGAGCTATTATGGTTGTCCTGCAGGACTCTGTCAACGGCTTGGCATTTAAAGTGTTCCTTTCCAGGTGTTTTCAATTAGTACTGAATACCATTCACTGGTGGATAACACTGACTCGACAAATATTATGATTACATCCTGTACATCAAGCAACCCAAATTAAATATTTATCCTTGATGATTGTGACTATTTTAAACCATGCACTGTAAATAGACTGATATCTGTTCAGTTTTAAGGCATAAAACAAATCTAACCTGAATATTGTCTGCTTTACAGTTTGAAGGGTTACTAACCAAGCCTCTGGGATACACCTTGCCTAATAATGCTATATTATACTATGTTTTTAACGATTATTTTAACATAAATAATCAGGGAAATGAGGCCCTGGTGTTTATTGAAATGAGGGGCCTCTGCTCTGCTAACAACTCTGCCAGAGCACACTCACGAAGGACACTGGGATGTGAGGAATTTAATGATCACTTTCTCTTCACCTCAGTATCTCCTTTCTCTCTCCTTCACGGCCTTTGATTCCAGTTGTTGCGTTTCAAAATGCGTGTTCTTCCTGGAGTGTGGAACTTCACTATCATTTTTCAAGAGTGATTTCAAACCTAAGGGAAAATCGCATGTACGCTATTAAGTTTCCAGAAAGTTCTGTAGCGTTTTTTGGAAAACAAAGTACCTACCCAACATACCTTTTCAGGTATTCCGTTCACTGTTTTCATTGCAAAATTGATCTATCATTGTCATTCATCATGGCAGAGCACACAACACAATAGCCGGTGTGAATTAAACATGCATTATTTTATTGTTGACATTGAATACATGCCTTTTAATTTAACCAAGTGGCTGGCTAGCATAACAATAAACAGCCTAAAACTAACTGTTTCTCAGGAATGGCTGCAACCAGCTGTGCTGACAAAGCAGTTTTGTCTGTCCACACAAACACAAGTATGTTTTTAATCTAACAGATTTAAAGTGATCTGCATTCTCCCACACAGTAAGCTCTCTTAGGGGTTCTTGGAATGTTGACTCTAGAATGAACGGAAGAACATAATGTAAGCACGCATTTTGAAACACAGCTCATCTTTCTGTCGCTCCCTGCTCCTCTTTCCATTTAACTGCAACATAATTAATATAATCTCCATTATAAGGCCCTTCCCTGGCTGTGTTAAGTATCCAATGTTAAACTGAAGTGACTTGTGTCACAGAATTACTGTGAAGGAAAGAAGAGATGGAACATTTTCAAAGCTCTTTGGGTTTAACTTTCCACCCGAGCATCTGATGAATAAAGATTTGCTTTCAGAGGACCATTTTGAACCATTCATGGAATGAATGCAAATGGACCAAACAAGTGAACTATGAAAGTTCCAGCAGCAGAGAAAAAAAAATGTCAGTCATTGTAAACTTCTCCCCAGGTTCTGTTGTCTTTACCGTGTAAAAAAATGCTACCGCTGGGACACGCCTCTCTACTGCTGAGACACGCCTCTCTACTGCTGAGACATACCTCTCTACTGCTGAGACATGCCTCTCTACTGCTGAGACACACCTCTCTACTGCTGAGAAACGCCTCTCTACTGCTGAGACATACCTCTCTACTGCTGAGACATGCCTCTCTACTGCTGAGACACACCTCTCTACTGCTGAGAAACGCCTCTCTACTGCTGAGACACACCTCTCTACTGCTGAGACACGCCTCTCTACCGCTGGAACACACCTCACTACTGCTGGGACTCGCTTGTGTTCATTCCAAGTAGCTGACATCCCCTGGTGAAGTCTGAGGTAAACTCAAGTACATGCAGGTTGCCCACCTTTTTATTTTACATTAAAACTTTCCCACCTTTTGTGGCAAAATGCTGTTTCATGTGTAAGAAGCTTTTATTGTCTTTTTTTTGTTGTGTAGCAATCAGAGTTTACCCATCAATGTCTTTCCCGCTACATCACTGACTGCACTATCTTTCGAATCAAAGTCTCTCATCACTGAAAATATTACTTTCAGACAAGGTGCCTTTGGGAAATCAATGGAAGCCTTAGTGTTACAAGGTTACCAGATTAGATTAGATTGTCTATTTCCAACTGCTAAGTAGAAAATATATGACAAACGCACACTCATTAACTGGATTGGAATGGGTGCTGGGTATAAAAGAAAATCAATAAAATGGGAAACACAGACTCTGCACACTGCCTCCTATTTCGCATGTGATTTTGGGCCACATAGCTCTTAGTGGGCAAGGGTCTTTTTGTCATCTTTGACCTGATGTAGACAATGTGGTCGAAACATTGTCTCATAAATTCACATGGGAGCATAGAATGCAGTGGGTCTAATTCTCTCATAACGCACTAATAATTGTTATGTATGGATAAAAGCTATTATATGGAATCACATAGCACTTTCTATTAGAAATCCTCTTGGGAATTTTGTCAGAACCAATTCAACCTTGACCTACGAAGAGGAACGGAACAGAGATATCTTTTCGCCTCAGCTGGACAAAATACGTTCTTGGAAGTTTAATAGAGGCACAATTTTCTTGTCCGACAAGTGGGCATATAAAGAACACGCCGGCTGACGGTAATGAGGCCTCCAATTAAAGGGAATCACTTTTGTTGAAAACATTTATCTTTGGCCCCCCAGCAATCGCAGCCTTCATGTTCCAGATAAGGGAAGCGTGTGCACTCCAACATGCAAATGCTTTACACGGCCCTCCAGGCACCCGCGTGCGAAGGAGAAGGACAGATTCGGGTCTGAGTGGGGGGACGAGGGGCAGGGTTAGACGTTAACACGGGGAGATCGAAAGAGACAAAAGACAAGAGATGTAAGCGATTTATAGAGCAGGAAGACCCACCGCAAGGGTAATTACAGGGACCGTGTACCAACTGAAAGATCAGGATCTGACATTTTCGGCGCATGTTGTGACTTGGCATATTCATTTACGTGGGCCAAGGGGAGCTGCGATGTGCTTTTGGACGCATTTGGTACATTTCTCTGTTTACTTCTTTCATTCAAATTATTCTGGCCTTTCGGGCAATTGCGTAACGTCTCCCATTTCACTGCCCGGGCTGTTTGGGTTTCATTGTATACCCATATTAAGCAGGGAGGTTATGGACCTGACAGGTCCCATCAGGGCTGTTACTTCAGGGGTCGTGTTCAGACGGGTGGCTTTGGATTATATAGTAGGTCAGAGACCATAAATGGAGGATGTGACTGTGTCTGTCTGTCTGTCTGTCAGTGCCCACCTGCCTGCCTCTTTGTATTACTGTAAAAACCCTGTCTAAATTAAGTATGTCTCTTGGTTACATGTCTAAGCATGTTGTTTCATCATTGTTGCTTCAGTGTTTCGTTTGAGGTGCTGTTGCTAATATTCCCCTCCCTGTTTTAAATGCAAGTTGATCAACCTATCCCACGCATTTGACCCGACACAAAGGTGGGGAAAAAAGCTTTTTTGTGTCCTAGTCATGCATTTCTATTATGCAATGTGTGCTTATAGAATGAAAACCTGTGATAACGTGCTGTGTTTATCAGCTTAATCTAACACCCAAAATATGGGAGAAATTTTACCTTTAGCTGAGGTAAAATTCTTCAGAGAAATGAAATCATTCTTAATCATGGAATATTTTTCTCAAAAACATTTAGTACTTGGTGCACCTTCCCATTGCAAACATTACAACACTAAATCTTTTTCGATAGGGTTGATGTGGTGGGAGAACACAGAAAGCAATGATTTTTTAGTAATTGATTACTAATTTAGTTACTAAGGACTTTAAGAATTTGTTTTTTTCTGGAATAATTTACACTCAATTAAAGATTAAATTTCTGTCGTATTATGAGTGTCTGTCATTAAGCTGATATCCCTGTCGTTGACCACCTTGGATTCTGTTGAAGGACTCAGGAAACAGCCCCTATGCATTCACTGACCTGCTTGTCTTCTGATCATGCAAAAACATGGTCCAAAAGGTCATGTACTCTTATCATCTTCACCCGCCATAACGAGACGGACAGGCCATTCTACACAATCAGGTTCCTCCCTAGGTTTCTTCCTAAGTTTGGACCCTACTAGGGGGTTTTTCCCAGTAACTGTGCATTAACACAAGATGCTTGCTCTATGGGGTTTCAGGCTCGGTATCTGTGAATGCATGCGACAACTGCTGATGTAAAAAGGGCTGTATAAAATACATTTGATTGATTGTTTGTAAAACAAAAACATTTTTGATCATTTTAAGATCATTTTAGAAGGGCACTGTATGTAACATAGTTGCTTGGCAGCTATAAAGTGTTATAAGATCAAAGTCAATATCAACATGTGACTTAGATACACAGTACTTGTTAAACTGTTTCAAAGCTGCACTAGGTAACATTCAGAAAATTATTAAAATGTGAGAAACAGCACCCCAAATCCTTCCGTCTACTCCGCTGTACTCCCCCCAGCCTGAGTTTGATTGACAGCTGGGTTTATATTTCCTAATCACATGAACGCGCATGTATGCGATCTGATGCATTTTTTTAGACAGTGGATAGAAAAATTAATCAACATAGAACCAGCTAAATGCAATGGCAACAACAGGTGTAAGAAACTTTGGCCATCTAGTTACATGTTTCTTTACATGTATGTATATATACATGTATGTATATTTTATGTAAATTGGGTTAAGTTAGACTAGCCAGTTACACAACTGAATGTAGCCTAGCCAACGTTAGCTTAGTGATTAGCTATTCAAATACGAAGCCAAACAATTCGTATATAAAAACGTGATAAAATAAATGTACCTACCCAGAAGACAAAGCGCTAAATCAGAGTCAAACTCCATCCCTTTAAATGCTATTAGTTCTTTCCACCTGGGAAATGCTGTTGAGCCAATGTTTATTCTTGTTTTTGCCCTTACTTAATCCAGCTCTTCTACGTATAGCGCTACTCTCCGAAATCTTTCCTCGCCTTGCAGTTTTTGAAGTGGATGCTGTCCTAGGCAAAGGAGGAATTGGTATTTAGTCGTTATATCTAGCTACCATTGTAGCTTCAGTCTGAAAAGGGTTTTCGTAGCGCTTTATCGCGGACATATGCTACCTCCAGGCAGTATGCGTGTTCACAAAGCGATTGGCTCTAAAGATGGAACAGGATTTTCTGAATTGTTACTACCCGAGGAACATTTTCAGAGCGGGATTTCAGGGGTGGGGAGCTGTCTGTGGTGCTAACCATCTGATTTAACACAGATATATATATATATATATATATATATATATATATATATATATATATATATATATATATATATATTATCCTTATTGATGTTTAGATCTGTTGTAGGTGTTGTAGCAAGCTATGATTGTTCTCAGCCTCAGTTGTTAGTTGCATTGGGTAAAACAACGCCTTTGCTAAATGACTTCATGTCAATGCAATTCTTAGTATTTTACTTGATATTAACTTGATATAAAAGTACATTATATAATTTCACAACATTTAGGCTATGCTAATGTTTGGATTAGTATGATTAGAAATCATTTGTACATTTCCTTACACCAGGAAAATTGTGCAGAAATGATGCAGGAAGAAAATTGTAGGCCATTGTTGGCCTAAAAAATAATTTAATTATGTTTTTATGTTAAATCAATGAAAGCATTCCGACATGTACGTTTTGTTCAATCAAATTAAAGCTGCTGTTTAAAAATTGTAGGATTGACAACTGTCAGTTTAGATCCAGTGGTAGTTGACACTTAAAACAAGTAGCACAACAACAACATATATGCCTCTCATTATGGGAGTTGTAGTTTTTTATTTTGTGGATTACTATTATTGATAGTAACAACACCCAGAACAGATTTTCTCGTTTTTATTAATGGCATTTGCGAATTATTTCCAACTCGCTGGTTGAGATATCTTCTTTTTTAGGGTATGGAAAATGTATTTCAGGTAAAGCGAAAAGAATCACTGAATGAAAGAACAAGCGGTAATGTTGAAGGTTACCAGAAGGTTATGGATCATTGATGAGAAATGGAATGTAGTGTCATCAGCATTATCATATTCCCATGGTTTAGCAGCGGCAGATTAAATTGGTTCATCAAAGGAAAAACTGCCGAGGCAGTCTTTAGCTAACGTAACACGTCAGCTAGAATGTGTTTAGTTGGTAGCTAAACAATTAATCTAAGGCTAGATAGACTAGAAAGTCTAGCTAAACTGTATTTGATTAAATATAATAAAATAAACACAGGATGTCCCTAGTTTGATGGCTGCTAACCGGCAGCATTTCCGATAAGCCAGGCTTGTTTCAGCAAAACAGCTGTTAGTGTTAGCGAAAGTCCATTAGCATACAATCATCATGATCACAGTACGCACCATATTACAGTACTCTTCCCGAGAAGTGAAAGAACATTCAACAACTTGTAAATGTTAAAAATGATCGGTCTCTATCATAGTAGACTAAATTAAGTAGCTGGCAGGAGTTCCTAAGACATAAATGTATAGAACATACACATCAACTTCCCGTAAAAACAGTCCAGCACACCGAAATACTACTGGTCAAAAGAAAAATCGTCGTTGCTGTTCATTGGCTCAGATCTTCCAAGCATGCGTCTGCTCTACGAGACAAACCCCTTTTGATTGGATGTTGTCCCCATAGATATAAAGCATAGATTGATCAGATAGTTCTATCTGACGCTCCAATATGTCCGCCATCTTACATAACACCAGTTCGGAAAAGTCAAGCCACTAAACACTATGGTGGTATTTTGTGCCGCAGATGCTTGATCCACAAAAAGGACAAAGGATATGAAAAAGAGGGAAACATTTTTCATGCTTCAGTAATACTACATAATTTTATATAGTGTGTTTTCCGCATGTTTTTAGACTGACATAAGTCATACCCTTTGGAACGTCTTTGATTCTGCCCAACCTTAGTGGATTCTACTAATTACAATAGGTAATGAACGCCTGCAGTTGCCTAGTGCTGTTGTAATTTTTTCCCCCCTCTGCTCATTCCTGGCACTCTTTTCTAGTGGTAGAAAATTGGTGTTTTCCCCATGCTGTTTTCTTGCTTCATAGCAGGATGTGTCAGGAGAAATCTGATGGAAGGTTCTGGAAAAAGTGTGCAGTGTAAAATATTCATGAATTTCCGTCAAGCATTTATTACATATCGATGCTGTCTGAAGAGAACCTTGCAACTATGCCAATTTAAAAAAAACATATTGACACTTTGAGAAAAGAGTAGCCACTCCCAACAATGTTTTCTGACATTGTCATGACTACTCAAGAAAGTAATCAACATAATTGCAATGTACGTTCTTTAATAGGAGCATTATTTAGAAATTTATAATTATTTAGCATTTCCTTAGAAATGTCTGTTTTGGTCCGTTGTTTTTCGTCACGTAGCTACCATAGACATTCCCGTGCAAAGGCATTAGTGGCAAACCCACGGAAAGGGGTTAGGAACTATACGCTCTCTTTAAAGTCCCCTAGCATACCTCTTTTCTTAAGAAGTATATGAGCAGAACTATGACGTGGAAAAGGTGTTTCTCACGAAGAGTGGATTGCGTACGCAACTGAAACAGTTTTAAAATGATAGAATTAAACATGTCTGTACAGTTTTGAGAGACGTAACCCTATTATTGATAGTAACAACACCCAGAACAGATTGTCTCGTTTTTATTAATGGCATTTGCGAATTATTTCCAACTCGCTGATTGAGATATCTTCTCTTTTAGGGTATGGAAAATGTTTTTCAGACAGTGCTATATTCTGATCATGGGTGTCTTCTGACTGGGCTATTCCGTCTCAGTTCTTGGTTAACACAAGCAGCGAAGAAACACCCTCCAACCAGGGAGGTTATGTTTAGGGTTACCTTTTAGTTTCATATCAGAGAAGGCCTGAAGCAATCTGAAACCCTTATCTTCTACTAGAATGTGGCAACCAGCAGTTCACCACCACCACTAACATTTACTTCACCAGAATACCGCCCATATTTGCAGTTTTAGTTTCTGTTTCACTTGAATTAATTGGGACGGGTTTACAACCCCTGGTGATTCCGGGAGGGAGAATCAATTGCTGGACAGCTAAACGGGGAATGTTTATTGCTGTGTATTTTGCGTTTCATTCAATTATCTACATGTGAACCACCTTGACATCCTGCAGCAACCTTCATTTAGCTCTTGACCGCAGGGCAGTAATCAAGCTGCGATTCCTAGCAGGATTCAAGCTACATAATTAGTCTGACCCTCTCAGTCAGATAATTGCATTGGTAATTCAGAGTTTTGCTGTTGAAAGGTTTAAATGTGTAATCTATCATTTGCACTTTTACCTAGCTCTTATAGCAGGTCAACAGGAAAAGACAGACATGTAACAGTGTCATTGACTAACAACTGTGATGCTGTATCTGGTTCCGCCCTCCTCGTGGTTGGGTCTGGGTTTAAATATTTAACCCTGGCAGGCACTCATGGTCAAACCTCGTGAAAAGCACATTGTTATCATGACGTTTAGAGAGCAGCAAAGCATGAAGAATTGATGGCAGTCACAGATGGCAGTGCAATAGGCTGCTTTGTGCTTTTACTTGAACCCCGGCTGCAGTTTGACGCTCTAACGGGTGTGGAGGACTCTTGGAGCTAATGGGCTGCAGCTAAACACGCTGCAGAACAACATCGGTGTACTGTCCAGAAATGAGCAGACAAGAGGCATCTGCACAGTTTCTCTCTCACAATCGAAGCGCCAATGCTGACGACCCCTGACTAGCTAGCGGGAGTTCTGCCAGTGTGACCCGTGCCAGTACACTAACCACCCACGCCCATCTCTCAGAGGGATTTAGACCTTCTAACACGGTCCACTTTATCACCTTGTCTCCGGCACTTTCCACCCCACTGAGTGCGTCTATGCGTGAGTCAGACGGCGTGGTTTGTAGACATGGCGAGCTGCGGACAAAATGAACACTCCAGTACAAACTGGGCTGTCAGAGAGTGATCTGAAAGGCATGTCAATGTTTGGCAAAGGTCACAGCTGTCATCGACGTTTCCCCCGTTGTGCTAGTTGTGCCATTTCCTTATGTGAAAGAAAAGTTTGATGTAATATTGAATTTAGGTGGTTAAGCACCCGATTCCAGACTGGTAAATAATAGGTCCATGTTTTAGTGAAACTCCACACACACACACACACACACACACATACACACACACATCGTCATGCCTAAAGCAGTGTTCACCTCCTCGACATATAAACAAACGCACTCATAGAGAAAGACAGGACTGAACCGTTATATATTTCTCTACATATTATGCTGTACCACAAACGCGTTATGGGAGATGAGCTGATATACATGCCATGGCTTTTTTGTTCCAATGAGGTGTCTTCATCTACGGCTCAGTGATAATGTATGGATCAAATACCTCATTATCCTCAGGAGATCCCATTCTCATTCTGCATACACTCCCTATTGGTTTGGAACATGTATGATCACTTATGAGTCTTATGAGCCAGGTCAGTTCTAACCCCACCGAGCACCCAAATTTACACTGAGCTGTTGTCTTCTTCAGGAAACGCATGCATGAATCTGTATTAAGGAAACATTTGAAGGAGCTATGGCTCTTCATGAGCCGCTCGATAAAGGTCCAATGTACAAGAGACATTTCCAGAGATGGAGTGTAATGAACATACACCACAGTATAATGTTACTATGACTACAGGCCCTACATATATTCCTATAGCGGTGTTTGGTGAGAGGGGGAATAAGTCAGGGATTTATTATTTATTTACTTTATGTCCAGAGTATAGTACCATTCTCACATTTCCTCAGTAACATCGCTTTAGCTTGATGAGTTTGTGGAAGGCCAGTTTGAACTCATCATTGAAGACAGTGTAGATGACCGGGTTGATGAGGGAGTTCAGGTAGCCGAGCCAGGTGAACACATCAAACAGCACCGTGTGGAACCAGCACTCCTTGCACACAGCCATCACCAGGGTGCACACGAAGAAGGGCAGCCAGCACACGATGAAGGCTCCCAGGATGATGCCCAGCGTCTTGGTGGCCTTCTTCTCCCGGGCGGCACACAGACGCTTCCTCTCCAGCACGCTGTCAGCCAGCTTCACCTTCACGCTGCTGGTGAAGAGAGGCGACCCTGCACTGCCTCCTCCCCCTCCTCCCCCGTTCACTGTCGCTCCTCCCTCCCCGAGATGCGCATGGCCCTCCTGGTTCGAGGCGGAGGAGTTGATGGAGCAGAGGGAGGAGCCGGCCGACGTCTTGATCAGCTGGGCCGTGGTGAAACGCTTGCCGCTCGACACCGGCGTCTTGAAGATGCGCGAGCGGGCGGCCACATAGATCCGGCCGTACAGGATGACCAGGAGCACCGTGGGCACGTAGAACGCGCCAAAGGTGGAGTAGAGGGTGTAGAAGATCTGGTCTGTGTTCACCAGGCACTCCATCACCTCCTCGTTGGCCTTGGCCTGCCTCCAAAAGAGGGGCGGCATGGAGATGGAGATGGAGATCACCCACACGACCGCTATCATCAGGCCGGCTCGGCGCATCGTCCGGCGCTTGGAGTACTCCAGGGCGTCGGTGATGGCCCAGTAGCGGTCCAGGGCGATCACGCACAGGTGCAGGATGGAGGCGGTGCAGAAGGTGATATCCGACGACAGCCAGATGTCGCAGACGATCTGCCCGAGGGACCACGTCTTGCTGACCGTGTACACGATGCTGACCGGCATGACCAGGATGGACACTAGCAGGTCCGTCACAGCCAGCGAGCCTATAAGGAAGTTGGCGGGCGTGTGAAGCTTCCGCGTCAGGAAGATTGTTGCAATGACGAAGGCGTTGGACAGCACGGTGGCCAGGGTGACGACAGCCAGGAAGGCCGACACAGAAACCTGGAGAGCCAGGAGGGTGGACTCGTCCCAGGGTGCCTCCGTGAGTTCAGGGGCCTCTGTGATGTTGCTGAAGAGCGGATCGGCAGAGCTGTTGTCCGGATCCATCTTGCCTTGCCTCAGTAGCCCTTTGTTTCAGGCCCAGATAAAACACATCACGTCATTGACCAAGACCCACGGTTCCCCGGGTCTTCTTGGCATGGCAACGAGGGCAGCGTTGAAGGATATCACTGTTGGTCTTCACGCGTGTTCATGAGCCTTATTTCAGTCCCGGAGACACACTGGCTTCTCTGTTCATCTCCATGTTGACTGTCTCAAAAGGGACGACTGCTATTAAGCTCCATATTAGAGCCTTTAGTTAGTACTCGTACAATTCGAATGCAATACTAATGCCATTATTACAGACGCTGAGTCACTGTCCATTTCAGAACAGTAATATTGTTTTGACGCGGCAGTCTGGCTGAGGGCAGTAGACGCTAATTTGTATTCTGCTCTCATCTCGTCAAACTCCGCTTTCTCTCTCACCCATCTCTGCTCTTATCTCAGCTCAAGCCAGGCCAAACACAACACCTCAGACCCTGACTTCTTATCAAGTGCTGCCTCCATGGTCTCCTCTATTTTCAATAACGGGCAGTGAGTAAAATCTACTCTCAAAGATAATGGCAATACACAGACGGAATATGTCCTAATTCACTCTGAACCTGAGTTAGCTTGGGCTCAGTGCCCATGCGGTCCAGTCTTGCTGACGTCGAGGGCAAGTTATTAGTGTATCACGACACGCATCATCGGGGGGGAGAGTCCTTTCTCACCAGTCCAGTCATGGACGACAAGGCAATATCACTTCTTCATTCCATGATTTTGTCTGAGCCTTAGAAATGTTCCGCTCAATACGAGAGCAGCGTTGGCGGACCCTAGCAGGACAAAGCACAGCGGGTGTGGACATTGATTTTCGATGTGTGTCCGCTTTTCTCCCGTTAAAGCTTTGTTGGTCGGTTTCGCATTCAGGCATGGGGTCCAGAGAAGGAATGGTGTGACGCAGCTTTGGTCCTGGATCTACCGGTCCTGGATCTACCTCCCATTAGTCCAGGCTTGTACTACAGCATGCAAACCTAAAAAGGGGAAAAAGAGAGAAAGTTTACCTTAGAAATACATACAAGTCAGCAGTTCAAACCGTCAACAATCACACCGCCATAAAGTGTCCAATACATTCAGTGCAAGGGCATTGGAGTTCACAATGTGTGGGCTCGACCTCTCAGGCTATTTGGGATTAGCGGGACATCAGAATCACATCAGGATCAGCAACTTTTCCTGGGGTCCACAAAAAACCTCAAACACATGACATGATTCAGAACAGGCAGGTACGGTACAAACACACAACTACATACAATTAACAGCAATGCAATACACAGCAATAATAATGAACATTACAAAGTAAATAACGAAGACACGACTACATACATTTAATAAAACTAACTGTAACAATTGTTTCATCCAAGCAAACCCAATAATCTTATTGTAATTATTCTAATCTTCAATAAACCTCACAGCCCCTTCATATCGAATAATCATCAAATAGTTTATCCCCGTACACTACTGTATTTATCCCCGTAATCTCCAAATACTTACAATTATTACAATAAAACTCACAGTGGTGTTTAGTGGTGTGGCTAATGTTAGCTTAGGTTTCCAATGGCTACTTAATGCAAATTAAACCCAGGACTACGTTGCTCGCTCAACCAGGAAGTCTAGACCAGAATCCCGAAATGCCAGAAGGAACACACTCTCTCGCTCATTTTAGCTACACATGCTTCCCAACTGCCACAACGACCTGCTAGAGCAAAGCCCCAACCCTGGAAGGTGATGGCTAGCTGCACTGCCCTCCGGAAGCCCCAGGGGGCTAAATGGTGAGTGGGATTCAAGAGTTGGCGTCTCAGTGATGCAGCTAACTGCAGGACAGTGACATTATCGCTATGTAATTTAGAGGCCCACTGGGTTTATTTTTGGAGGAGTAAATTATATTTTCATTTTATAACTCGAAACAATTTCAGACCCTTTAAATACTGATTAGACTCATCTGCAAATGTGGTGTTTTTGAGAAAAAGACGAAATACATCGATCTTACTAATAAATCACAAGTCATGGCAATGACTCACCTGCATGGTTTTTGGCCACTGGTGGTAAAAGAGGCACTGTCGAGCCAAAAAGGCTCCCCGAACATTTGTTTGCTAAGTTATTTGCCCCTGTCCAATGTCACTATCAGTCCCATGTCATCAAAGCCACTCGCTTTTAAATGTATAATTTTATGGCTAATTGAGGTATGATAGTGAATATACTTATAGACAATGCATATATAAACTACATATTACACAACAAGCCCAAAATGGGAGGTTTAATAAATTGTTTTGTTAGTCCCAGACTATCTTTAAACACAAGTTGGAGAAGGTTTTGAGATATGGTAATATTAGTGTAACAGGCTTGGCCTAACAAGGTGGTGTGATAACACAAAGCATACACATTTTCGTGTTGTTTATTTCCAGAGAGCAGCTTTGAAGCATGTCTGAAAATAAGGAACAGACATTAGCTGATAAGCTGGCTGTGATTTAGTCCTGACAGTTTAATTAGAGAGTTGCTCCAGTGTTAGGCCATATCTTTTTTTTGGACGCTCTTATAATTGTGTGAAAAAATAACAAGCAATTCTGATTTATTTGCAGAGCTTTCTGCCAGAAGCAAAGGTGTATCGTAAATGTTTTTGCGGGTACTTCAAGGAAATCAGAGGATTATTTATAATTGTTTTCTAATAACAATTGATAATCTTCAAGGAGATGCCAGTGAGTCTCAGGAAGAACTTGGCTATCAAAATTCAGAAATGATCGATAGATGTAGATTCAAGTCAATAAACACTCTAATACTCTAGGTTAAACTAGTAATATATTGTGATGTCCCATCAGCTCTGTGTCAGTATTTAATGTGCTACAGACTCGCGTTGTCGGAGCACATTTCCGATTTGTTTTTTTTAAAATAGGGTCTATGTAACAACAACCACCAAATAAAAAATTGTGAAGAAATATAGGACTAAACCCAGTTTTACACCAGCTACATCTTATAATACCATAGACTTGTGTTAGAAACCAGATCAAACATCCAATGTGTGAATGTGTTTTTTTACACACATCCATCCTGCATTTACAACTCATTCCACTTCCTGGAAATTACTGTTCACTGGGTTCAACTGTGTGAAAATCCAACAAACTGTGAGAAATACAGAGGGGGTTCTTGCTATGCTTTATTGTTTGATTCCCCAAGAAGTTGAAACGACAAACATCACATTTTCCAGTATCATCAAAATCTTTACTCATGGTGTCCAAACTCTATTTCCTTACAATTGGACTGGACGTTCACATTCTCAGCGGAGTTGCCCCCTCTAGATAAGGCAGAGGAGGAACAGAGTCTCGGGATTGAAGGGTCCATTGTGCCCGTTTGAAAGACAATCTTGGTAATTCAACTCCTTCATGATACATCTTAGAGACAAGTTGCTTTCTGCTCTTTTACATTACTTTGGCAAACTGAATAAAGCCATGTCTCACAGAAGCTGAGGTAGTGAACAGTGTGGAGTTGGATAGATGGGATTCCTTTGTAATTTGTTTAGTGCAGAGCTTTAAGGGCCAGACAGACTATAACACCCAATATCAACACTGACTGCAGAGGATTTAAAAGGCCTAGAGGGAAGATAATGTTTATGTGAGGAGTAGAGTTCAGCTCTCAAGGTGCAATACATGGTTTCCATTTGATTGAGTTAGTGTGTTGGTGAGGCTTAACCAAGAGAACGCAATGAGCCAGGTATTCTTCAGTTGGCTGATAGTAACTCAGGTAACCTCTTTGTCACAAATTGTGACGAGCAGAAATAAAAGTATACAGTTCTCGGACGTTTCATCGCAACACAAACATGTTTCACCAGAGCTTTGCAGAGAATGAAATTATTAAGCGATACAAGTTTCTAAAGCCTTAAATCCCTGGGACTTGAGCCTGTCACCTCTGAGGCTGGTTACATTCAGTGCAGATGGCATTTGACCTTCAGGCTTGTCAAGTCTACAGCTAGGCCAACTTCATGGGACACATAGGAAATGGAAACTAAAATGTAGAAAAGGTGAAGACCTAGATAACCCAGACGACCTAGATAACCTAGATTACCTTGATAATCTAGATAACCTCGATAACCTAGATTACCTCGATAATCTTGATAACCTTGATAAACTAGATTACCTTGATAATCTAGATAACCTTGATAACCTAGATTACCTTGATAATCTAGATAACCTTGATAAACTAGATAACCTTGATAATCTAGATAACCTTGATAACCTAGATTACCTTGATAATCTAGATAACCTTGATAACCTAGATTACCTTGATAATCTTGATAACCTAGATAATCTAGATAACCTAGATTACCTTGATAATCTAGATAACCTTGATAACCTAGATTACCTTGATAATCTAGATAACCTTGAATAGGAATTCCTTAGCGCACTAAAATGTCTGGTCATTTTAAGGGGTTCATATAAATGTACATATGTAGTTGCACCATAACAATATAATGAATAGTTACACTGTAACAATCTAAAACTGGTGTTTACTGAAGTCTATAATTAATGAATGATAAATGTCATAATGAATGCTTCTTACCATGGATGTGACAAATGCTCGAGGTTCCAGGCTGGGAGAAATGCCAAGCAGATCCGAAGCTCTTCAATAAACTGTCTGGATTATAAACCACTAAAATTGCACGCACCTTGGTGACTGGACACATCTGCACCTATAAGCTTTGCTCAATGCCTTATAGACCATCTAACATCAGTATCACGTGTTATAATCAACCAAGGACACAAGCTGCATCCTGTCAGACCCCTACACCCCCTCATACCACAGGCCACATTCCATAAAAGCAGTTCTAGAAACCCATGGGTGCTGTGTGGGCTATTGATGTGTCATACCAACTGATGCATTACACTAACAAACTAACTTACCTCATCTCCAGCTCAGGAATACTTAGGAAGTTATCAAGAAACTAAAGTTAATAAACAAAAGGAATAAAAATCGCTGAAAACAACCAAACAATTACTAATGTACAGGATCTCTTTGGCTGTACAAGCATCCTCATGGCGCCTTGGCAACCACTGGATGTTCAAGCCCTTTGAGCCTCCAACATTTGAAAATTACAAATTTACATCCATCAAATTTAAAATAAAACTGTCTTGTTTTCTTGACTGACTGGACCTTTGGATCATGTATAGAACATACCACAATGAGAACATTCCTCTTCTCCTGTCACAGTCTCTCCATGCCAGTTCCCCTGTGATGTCACAGTCTCTCCATGCCAGTTCCCCTGTGATGTCACAGTCCCTCCATGCCAGTTCCCCTGTGATGTCACAGTCCCTCCATGCCAGTTCCCCTGTGATGTCACAGTCCCTCCATGCCAGTTCCCCTGTGATGTCACAGTCCCTCCATGCCAGTTCCCCTGTGATGTCACAGTCCCTCCATGCCAGTTCCCCTGTGATGTCACAGTCCCTCCATGCCAGTTCCCCTGTGATGTCACAGTCCCCCCCTGCCAGTTCCCCTCTGAGGTCACAGTGACTCCATGCTACCTTCATGTCACAATCTGTCTTTTGACCTGGGACCTATCATCATTGAGCTGTAAAAAGAAAAAAGGATTTTGTCTCTTTAGATCAGGGGTACTCAACTCTTACCCTAGAAGGTCCATAACCTGCTGGTATCATTAGTTGCACCCACCTGGTATCCCAGGTCTAAATAAGTCCCTGATTAGAGGGTTTCAATGACAAAAACGACATGGAACAGGCTTCGAGGTCCAGATTTGAGTTTGAGGGCTTTAGATCTTTCCCATGGATGTACCAAAACACTCAGGCTTTAATTGTGTAGAAAATACTGTATTCCCTCATAATAGAGAGAGTGGTTTGTGTGGGAGTGTATCTACTGTGAGAGAGAGGGGTTTGTGTATCTACTCTATAAGAAGCAAAAACCAGACTAAATGAGTGAAAGGAAGGGAAATGAAGTAACTGTCTGCATCGTTTCCTCTGAAGGGAATCTCAACAACTCAATCTGAATGTCTAAGAGAAAGACTGGATAACAGCTTTTCACCAAAACTAAAGCAATGCTTTTGTTTTGGGTCCGGGAGGGCATTTTATTAACAATGCAGTTTCCCATGCAGTTTCTTTGTTCTGTCTTCTAGTGTAAAAAGGCAGGGCAGACAAATCAGTATGACTTTTAACAAAGTAATTGCAGCGGATTGGCAAGCATTCCTGAAGACAGAGCAGTGGTCAGGAATCCTGGGCCCCTGAAAAGATATATGCCTGGGCCCCCTCACTTATAGACAACATTGACATTAATACGATCAGTGGGCCCTCCCAAGCTATGGGCCCTGTGAATCATATCCCCTTTCCCTGCGTTAGCTACGGCCCTGCCTCAAGGTACTGGCGCCGATCCAGACACCTGGGTTTGAGATCCTTTCTCTCAGCCAATCAGAGCTGTTTTTGTAAAATCTTTAGTAGACTGTATTCATTGTTTTCTGCTGCCCCCACCATCACACAGGGCATTTTAAAGGCCAACAGAGGCAAAGGGACATACACTCTTAAAAAAAGAGTTAGCACTTGTTAAATAAACACACGGAAATATTTATTAACTATACAATGTTAACATGGCTTCATTTACAAATGTTACTCTGTTTTTTCTGATATTTTGTAATATATTGTGGAGAATGAGCAAAAAGGTGTGCAGTAAAGTAAAAAAATACATATATACATTGTTTTACACACAAACCCACACCCCATCAAGAGAGAAAGGAGAAAGTTGCTAGCTTCCGGAATTTTCCAGGGACCTCACCTGGGGAGGTGTTTCCCAAGGGAACAACTCAAGGCCAAAATGAAAGAGGACGCAACGCGAACTGTTGCACAATGGGGGTGGAGGAACAAGGCCAGAAGGTGGCCAAAATTACGACCACTAGCACCCATTCCTCCTAAACCACCACAGGGAGGCGCCCCAGAGACTAAGCTGTCTCGTCATCAACGGGGTTTTTCCTTTGGTATTGATTTCTCCCTCACCTCCTCCCTTCAGCCTTCCTTGTTAATAAAATGCCCTCCCGGACCCTGAACATATGCCCTGTGTCCATTCCTGGCGTCTCTACCTGCTGCAATATACAAAATAAAAATATGCTTGTTAGCTGTACTTTTGGCCCCTCTGCCCCTTTGCCATGCCTGGGCTCTGCGGATGTTTGTCAGATTGCACGGAATTAGTGAGATGAGCTCAGACAGCCCAGTGTGTGCTGTGTCGACTTCACAGCGGAGCAGGTTAATGAAGACTGAAAACAGTAATGTTTTCTCGTTTTGGAGTTAAGCCAACCATTTTCACACATAGTCCAGAAGATCTGACTGACAGGAACTGCTGAACTGCTGTAGCAGCCTGTCAGCTCTGCACGGCCATGCCTCTTTTGTTTTTTATTTTATTTTAAAGACCTTTTTACTTTTATTCAATATATTGAAAAGTTTTGTTTTGACGAGGGAAAATAAGTGGAGGGTGAGTTGAAAAGCAGTATGCTGCTCTGTTCTGATCTACCATGGGGTCATGGCAAAACAAAGCAAATTGTCCGCTATGCTTTTGTGCACCATTTGGAAAATGGGCGCGCAATCTCCAAATGCTTCAATTTCCTAAGCAAATTAAAAGCGTTGCATTGCCTTTTTAAAAATGTAGCCAGTGTTTCAAAGTAAAAGTTTTGATGTCTAAAAATTTGCCCAAGTACTTGAAAAAGAAAAATAACCTGACATGCATTCCGCTCATGGTAAAAGGATGGGTTAGGGTGAAGTCTTTTCTTCCCTAACATTGCTTTCACTGGACTGTGAGAGAAGTAATACGATTAAAATACACATTTTCTTTCATGATATCCCCTTCAAGCTGAAGGCCAACTGGAGCCAAGTCATCAGCATATTTAAAAAGACTGGTCAGACAGGAAGTCAGTTAGAGTTTGTGTCATGTGAATACGTGTTTTCTTAGTATTAAAAGTAGACATGAAATCTACAAATAAAACTGTACCATAGGCCTTAGGTTGGTGAAGGTGTTTAGTTTCACATATAATTTCACATATATTGAGCATATATATTTAGGGCACTTTACAGCTTTATTTGGCAAGAGAGTTGGAAAAGATAGATCCAAGAGTTTTGTCTGAAAGAGCAGTGGGCCAGATTCAAACCCAGTAGCAGGAAATATGCCCCAGAGGCATCACCCATGGAATATCATCCATGGAATATCACCTAAATTTTAGATTAAGTTGACCAAGAAGGGGCAGAGGCCAGGAGAGGGAGGTCTGGAGAGGGAGCACTGGTCAGCCGTGTATCCCTTGGAATACGTGCATGGGAGCGGTGAAGACGGGCTAATTGATTTAGCTCAGGAGAGCTGACGCCTCACTCCAGGCTGATATTCACTGAAGCGAATTGTAAGCTGCAGGTGGAAAGGCGAGAACTGGGGGGAATATGGTTAGTCGATTGTCAATGGATGATGAAGGCAAAGCTCGATGAATCAGGCCCTGCTCCAGTCTGAAGTGCCTGAGGGGGTATTTCAAATCGATGGCAGAGGGTACAGCCAATACTGCTTAAGAGCCTCAACAACACTGGATATATTGGCCGTTTGAAGCCCACTGCTGAAATGTACAAAAATGCAGAAAAGTAAAGATATTCTCCATATCAACAACCATTAGTTTAAAGATAAAAGCTTTAAAACTAATGTGAGAAAAGCTACATAGAAAGCCGAAAAGATACTGTATTTCAATCACTAATTAAGTAATTTTCTCATTGTCTTATGGTCATATAGACATATATTGTTGAAATCCATTTGACTAGAGTCAGTGATTCTGTTTTGTGTTCAGCTTTATGAAGCCTGGACGGAGGTGGTCTGCAAAATAAATAGCCTCACAAGCTCTGTAGCTGGATGGGAAATAAGCTGTACTGTAATAACATGTTTTTAACCGTTATCAAAGCATAATAACATGCAATCATTATCAAATACTTCTATTACCCAGCTCAATGTATATTACTCCTATAAAGATTAATGGGTACAAAATAATAAGTGTATATTCTCGGGGCCAAGCCTTCGCTTCCACTGGCCAGCAGTGACCTTTGGGAGACTTTTGGGACAGAATATACAACCTGGATCAAATTATATTCTTTATTCACAGCTCATGTGGCATATTCTTCATGGCTGAAACTGAATGCGACATCACTAACAGCCTTTCAGACTGTTGGTGCTTCATTACTGGAGCTTACTGGAAGTAGTTATGAATCCCTTATAATGTAGTGTTTATTTTTTTATTTGTAATATTTGTTTTTACATTATTATTTTTACATTATTCATGCGGCTCTGAGTGTTGTCTTGCAAATTAATGTGTTTGCCCATTACTTTTGGCAAAATAAACGCAGGCCTCTGCATTGCTGCCATACACGCACAAAAATGCACTTTGACACGAGAAAGCATGCGAGCATGCTGTAGCGAGGCCTGGCGAAGACCGCTAGCCCAGGAGGCGCTCATTAAAATAGCACACACATAAACTATTGATTCAGGACCATAGCCGGTAGCGCAGTAGCCTGGTGAAATGATGATGTTGGAAGAACTGCAATCTCCCCCTCCTTCTCCCACTCCTCAGATCAACGCTGCACACCCAGCATTTAGTCCCTGTCCCTGTCTGAGCTACCGTCAGGCCCGGCGGCACACCACTGCCCAAACCGGGGCAGTCTGGCTTAGCCGCCTTCCTCTAAACAGCCGCGTCTGAATTCTGCTGTAAGCCTCAAAACCAGAATTCATTTTGGATGTCAAATTTAGTTTTGTGCTGCTGCAGGGCCAGGTCCAATTCTCCGCCAAGCACGCCGTATGTCCAGTTTTGTGCTGCGTATGCACATTCTGCTAGGAGTGATGGGAGGACCACAGAGACAGATCTGTAGTCTCACGCTCAAGTGGACAAACGTTCAGCTGTTCTGTCCTCAGTGCCGAGCGCATGCAGCTCCCCGCCGAAGACGAAGGTTTATCTCCACCCTTCACCGTCTCGTTGTAGCCCGTCTCCTGACGATTCATTCTCAATTCTAATTACAAACGCCTTGAAGGAACAATGACAATAGTCAAGGACAGCCAGTCAGGGTCTCTGCAGGTTTCAGCAAGTTAAGACTTATAAAGACTTTTTCAGCACCTGTGGACACCCTGCTTAGTGCGCAAGTTAAGACTTATAAAGACTTTTTCAGCACCTGTGGACACCCTGCTTAGTGTGCAAGTTATGACTTATAAAGACTTTTTCAGGACCTGTGGACACCCTGCTTAGTGTGCAAATGAATCGTAGTTTTTAAATTACGGCATTATGTATGTTTTTTCCTTCTCAGCACAAAGAACTGTTTACCTATACACACCAGTATTATTCAGTCAAGGCCAGGACACTGTCTTTGACCTGGCTAGTAAGATATTAACAAAGTCCAGTTTTGTGGGCAATAAATACCTTTGTCCTGTTGATATGAATTATTGATGTGTTGTGTGGTAAAGAATAATGAAATGATTACGAACAATGACAGCAAAGTTTTAGTTTAAGGTCATGGATCAACATTCTATGATAGGTAGAGCTGTACTTTTGGCATTTAATCACTTTAGCTAAACAAACATAAAAATGATTCTTTGCATACAATGTAGAGAGGAAAGCCTAAAGTGGACCACCAACCAAGTCTTAAAACTTTTGCAGTTAGGCGGTGGAAAAGATATCTGGAGACTATGGGCCATTGTTAGATATACTGGGATAGGATTTTAACCTCTTGACAACAGAAGGGCAGCAGTTCATGAGCCAGCAAGTATGCACAAGTGTGTTAATTCCAATGGCGGTACAAAACGAGAGGACAATCTGAATGCCTGTCTCTGTGCCACACTGTCCGGCAAGTTTTTAATTATATCAATCTATCTGTTGTTGCATCGGTCTCTTGCTTATTTCCGTTACATTGCTATCCTCAACCCTCTGTGAACATCGCTAGGATCCAATTTATCAGCCACACCTTCAGAACTGTATCCTTACCCCAGAACTTGTCCTCTATTCATGAAGCTCCAACACGCACGGAATCAACGGAGAATGCAAATCAGTCCTCTCTATTGTTCTGACACTTGGCCATTTGAGCACATTCCCTCCCTGCTTCTGGGTAATATTCTCGAGACAGTCTGAGGCAATAGGGATTAATCCTGGAGACAGTCTGTGGAAATAGGGATCAGTCTTGGAGACAGTCTGGGGAAATAGGATCAGTGGTGTTCCATCGTTTCTTCCATGGATTATGGATGCTGAGCTAGGCTGTAAACGTACCTCATTCACGAATGCCCATGTTGCCTGACGAGTCGAACAACATTATTCCATTGTGTAGTTATTTTTTCCACATGCTTCTGAAACCGCTTCCCCTAAAGTCGTTTGCGGTGATGTACAAAACGCCACCTTACGCAATCTTTGTTCCGGCTTTTTGGCTCCAATGCATTGTTTTTTGGGAGATTTCACACTGCCTCAAAGTTTTTATCGCTATTACAGAGTGGCATGGGGTAGCAGCTGTCCAGAGCAGAGAGTTTGGGAGGACAACAAGCCGCAAGGAGAGACCACTTGGAGCTCCAGCTGGGTCTACCAGAAAGGTGCTTCAGCCCACCACTGAATGTGATCACTTCTGTTCTTTTTATGTAATGAATTGTTTCAGTGTAGGAATCTGGCTCCGGGGATCACGGAAGTTGGAGTCCAACCAATTATAACCCTCACCTACGTCTATTTTTGCCTTTGTTTATAGGATGTGACAGCTGAAGTGGGCTGGTGTTGCCTGCGTGTTGAGATGTTTTATCCTCTTCAAACTCCCTCCATCTGTGGAAGCTCCAGGGAGTCATCTGACTGACGCAACACTCGGGAAAATCACGTTGAGTGTTGAGGAGAGTCACGGATGATTGACAACGACTGAGTGTATTCGTGTTTGCCAAACATTTATCACTCCAGGGACACCTTTGGATGTGATATATTACATTTAAGTGTACATTTGAGACACTACTGTCTGACCCCCAGTAACATCTATTTTGTCTGGTATTACGCAGGGAGGACTTTGTTTAAAACTGAACAGGGTTTCCGTAAGGGCATCTGGAAAAAGGCAGCAAACTAAAATGTAAATGTGCTTATGTGCGTTGATGGAAATACAAACCGACAGTACAGGGTGTTGACGATGTGAATGCTAGGTGGCTCTTTCTGTGGAAATTCCTCCAATGTCAACCAATGCCACTGTCTTTTAACTACAGAGCTGGTAGAAGTTCACTGTAATGCTGAGATAATGGATGAGAAACACAATGTATTTTAGCTACAACTCCGAAGCAGGCCAAATTTCATGTTTTTTTAATCTGACCCAGATAACAGAGTAATGCTGGGTAACTAGAGAAAATAGTACAAATGAAAACGGCATCCTAGGACTACAGACGCAACGGCCAGTAAAGCGAACACAACTCCGGAAGGTTTTTTTTAGTAGTGCTAAATATTTTCGCTAGGGGTAGCCATAGCCTGGCCTATCTCCCTCACCATGACGGACAGGGTTAGCAAGGGATGGCGCCTACTGACCATGTACGATTTAGTTCAGTTGTTCCTTTTTGCACAGTCTTTTTCTTCCTTTTGTGTCATCTGTTTTATTCGTTTTGGGGATTCATTTTGAAAGGAAAAAGAAAAACACGTCTTCCAACGTATTTTTGAAATTTCATACACATCTCGGGTCTCCAGTTTAGCCGTCCCTGCCACGTCCAAAGCCCTCTATCCACCTTTGGAGCACAGACACCTGCTTCTCGTCATCTCCCTCAGCTGTGTTCCTGATCACTGTTCCTATTTAAGTTCGTCCCTTCCCTTACAGTCTCACCTATGGTTATTTTTATTGATATACTCTCATCTTTACAATTGTTTAAAGCCCACTATTGTATGTCTCAGCAACAAATTATAGCAGTAAGCCCAATACGTTTAATGACATGTGAACAAGATGTGTTTAGAGCCATGATTAAGGTTTTCAGTTTATAATTTACTAGTGGGGTTTCCTGCATGCTCAAGGTGTTACTGACTTGAATAAACAAGGATTAGTGTTTATCGAAGGATTAGTTATATTCACCGAACAACAGGAAATCATCTGAATCAGTAAGACTCTCAGTTCTGACTAACTCTTCACAGTTGGCTTTCCATCTACAAATGATGAACTCTCAGGAAGTGACCTCAATTAATGGATGAATCTATCAACGAACTGCAGGCATTGTACAGTCACTATTGACCTGAGTAAGGGAGTTTGTCCCTTTCAAGACCGGCAGTTTCACACTTCAGCCACCTTGCCATCAGCTACCTTGTATACTTGGAGTTCTAACAACAGTCCTCATCTCAGAGAGAAGTTGGTCATCTGGAAGTTAAGCCAAATAGGGCCTGTCAGTTTATTGAAACTCTGTACTCCAGACGTGATAGGTTTAGTCTGTTTCCTGTAACCAATTACTGCAAGGCACATTATGACACAGATACAATCAAATATTATTTAGGAAGCAAGCCTTTGAGAAAATGACGGGCAGAACTAGAGATTTCTCTCAGGCGCCTGTCCCATCTGCTACATCGTTGATGGCTATAGTGCTTCTCTGTATTGATTGTTCCCCCCTTCTCAACTCTTAAAACGTAGATTTAAAATTAAACAATTACTATAGATTATACGCTGTTATTTGAGGCTAGTGAACAGAGAGCACTGTACCCATGCAGTTAGTGAGATCCCTACAGTTCTAAGGGCTCGTTTCCTGAAAACAGATTTAGCCTCGCCAAGGATATAAATTCTCACTGAGGTCAGGACTAGACTTAATCTGTGACTGAAAAAATACAGGTAAGGGTTTAACACATCAATCCATGAGGGCATGTAGAGCCTTTTTGAAATGTTTGTGTTTCAAACCTTTTCACTTTACCCATAGATGTTTAACCTGCCCTAAAGAAACATTAAATACTGTCTTGATATGTGACATCAAGTTGCTGTACTTGTTTTTCTCAATAAAATGAAATCTGAAACTCCAGAATTCGACCTGATCTTCCTTCATTGCTGATCCAGCCAGGAGTTATTGAGTTGTATTTACAGAATCTAGTGACCACGCATAAAGGCCATTGATAAATCTTGAGTTGATAGTTTTCATTAAAAGCGTTAACACGTCAAGCAGTTTTTCCAAACTTTTTGACCGGTGGTTTTAAAATTGGCACTGGTGGTGCCAAAAAGGGTCCTCCGAAAAATTTATACTACAGTGTGTCATGTTTTCGTTGATTTGTCTCCCGTGTCATCAAAACCACTCGCTTTGAAACTTCATGGCTACCTTAGGTGTGACGATGGTTCTCCTTCAAGTATATTCACATATAAACAACATATTACACATCCAGACAGAAATGGTGGTGTAAAACATTTTTTTATTGCCCCTACTGCACGTACCGCAACTAATGGATGAATTAATTCATGGACAGCAGGCCTTCTGGAGTTACAGCTCGCCACTAAGTATTTCATAGGCGGGCTGCAACATATGGACTGTGGCAACTATGTCTTCTAATGCCTTTCCTGTAATTTCCTGTGATTGATAAACTGACCTGTTCTATAACTACACAGCGTCCATTTGCCGGCCCATTCTTAGGACGCTGGTTGGACGCATAATTACATTCCCTGCCCACAGATTACAGAGATACATGGAAACAGATAGTAGGGCAGGATTGGAGCGGATGGCGGGGATGAGGAAAGAGGGGATGCAAAGAAAGAGACGGAAAAAAAAAAGCGAGACTAAGACCGGAATAGAGATAAAACGACGGAGAGCGATCGATCACAAATGGGGAAGAGTAGAAAGCTTTTAAATCTGTGGCTGAGGAAATGGGTGATTTTCTCACTGACAGGGCAATGAAAACCTGGATGGAATACATAAATTTGTGTGTGCATGTGTGTGTTGGGTCCTCTCAGTATTTCTATTTCTATAAAATGCAATGGTAAAGCTGGTATATATCGAGGAAAAAAGCTTGAGATTTTTGCACCATGATATGAATAATACGTTATAAACCCTGGCCTCATGCCTTCTCACAGACAGTCAGACTCAGAACGCGTCTCCAGCCACTGAATCAGAGGAGTGAATTTTAATAGGGTGTGTGGGTAACACATCACGCCAAGATCAAAAGACCCATCCGAGGCCCTCAGAAGAAAGTTTATCGATGCCCATGAGTCTGGGAGGGGTCACAAAGCCACGTCCAAGCAATTCAGGCTGCATAATTCCCCCATCCAACGCAAGGATGTCACCAAACTTGCAAAACACGAATCAGACCAACAAAAAATACTAATGTAATTTTGGAATTGGATCAAAAGACCCGGGGCTACTCGAAAAAGCGCTGAAGCCCTGGATGCCCAGGCCCAACAACACCACTGGTCCAACAGATCTTCTACAAATGGAAAAAGTGGTCCAGATTACTGGACATCTACGTAGGACAGGTCATCCCAGAAAGTGGTCCAGACTACTGGACATCTACATAGAACAGGTCATCCCAGAAAATTCAGCCAACAGCTGACCGAATGAAGCTCATAGAAGTCTCTTAGAACCCAAAGAAAGCATCAGGGGATCCACAGAGACAGACTCCATAAAGTTGGTCTGTATGGGAGGTCAGGAAGGAAGAAGCCTAGGTGCTCTCTAAGGACATGATTGACGTTTGCCAGACAACACCTGAATAAAGACCAAAACTACTGGAACAATGAGCTCTGGAGAGATGAGTCAAAGGCGGAGTTGTTTGGCCAAGACACCATTTTTGGTGAAAAAGAAACTCTGAACATAAGAACCTCATACCAATATCAAGCATGGACATGGTGGCATTATGGATTGGAAACAGGGGTGTACTTATTTTTTCCATGCTATGAAACTGTATTTCGGTTGATTTTTGATGAATAAATTATTGCAAAGTATAATCTTTCAGTGTGGAAATAGGTTACCTTTATCTGTCAATAGTGTTGAAGTGAAGATAACACATCCACTTATGAAAACGTTCCAGAAGGTGGAATGTTTTTATGAGTTACTGGAAGTGATCGCTTTCGTCGGTACCTTCCTAGTTTCTTTTTATTTACCCGCTTGTGTCACTAGGTAAGTATGCTAAGCACAGGTTGGTATTCACCAGGTAAGTATGCTAAGCACATGTTGGTATTCACCAGGTAAGTATGCTAAGCACAGGTTGGTATTCACCAGGTAAGTATGCTAAGCACATGTTGGTATTCACCAGGTAAGTATGCTAAGCACTTGTTGGTATTCACCAGGTAAGTATGCTAAGCACATGTTGGTATTCACCAGGTAAGTATGCTAAGCACAGGTTGGTATTCACCAGGTAAGTATGCTAAGCACAGGTTGGTATTCACCAGGTAAGTATGCTAAGCACAGGTTGGTATTCACCAGGTAAGTATGCTAAGCACAGGTTTGTATTTACAGCAACAACTTGGGGGCCAACATCCCTGCATGCCCATCGCATGCCTTTCTACAATCTGGCTGTGAGGTATTTTACATGCGGAACATAACGGCCTCATACATGGAAGGGCGAGGCCCCAGCACCCAGGTAGCTGGGTTCCTCTACATGCTGTACCCTCCCCCCAAGGGGAGGCCCTCAAACAGCAACACACAAAACACTCTAGAAAGATCAGATCACCAACCCCTTAAAGGCAATTACACATGAAGAAGCACCAATTGTCTATCTGTAAAAATGATTCTATGTTCTGGCCTTTGATCCTGCCCACTATGTCAAATATAACTCTGAGCACTAAAAGAGCCAAGCTACGCCAGCTTTAATGATGGAAGGTCCTTGGATAAATACCGGCAACACTATCAAAACATGCTCTTTGATCGAGGGTGGAGCATGGAAACAGAGGAAATTTATTAGAGGAAATAGATGCATTCACCATTCATTAGATCTATCAAGGGTATTAACGGTTTAGTACATTTACATTGAACTAATTTCAAATTTATCCACAGAGACTAACAGTAATGAATGAAAACCGTTTCCCACTGGCACCTAAACCAAGGAGTTAACTGAATACACCCTTATGACATTTATTTCAGAGTTCAGTATGTCACGAAATGATACAGAAAATTATACAGAAAATGTTTACTCCATAGGCCTACTGGAACTAAGACTGCACGGCAGGAGAAAGCGGTTCTTCAATGTACTGTACTACTGCGGGACCATTTAACAAGGACTAAAACTGGCCCCTCCCGTTCTCAAAAGGCACGGTAACCTTCACACATCAACTGAAAATCTATCAACATAAGCAAACACTCAAGACAAAAATAAGAAGACCAACGAGCTTCACCTCACAGTTGAGACAAAAGAGACACACATTTCAGTCCCAAGCAGAAATAAAACCCCAGCGATCATCTGTAGGCTACTCTGTTCTCTTATCTGTAGGCTACTCCGTTCTCTTTTTTAATTCTGAATGTTAGAAGCGTCAGGAACAATCTACACACGTTGCTTCTTTGAAAAGCAGTTTTCAAAGAAGCAACGCCGAGTTGCTGCGAACGACTACATGTACTTGACTGACAGTTGTCATGGAGATGGCTGCCATGTCATCCGATAGAAGTCCTCCAGAGTTCCGCCTCTGGGAGACCACTCCGTGGCCACCGAAATACATCGTTTGACAGCGAGTTAGTTGGTTTTGCATTGCCCAGTCTGCATTCTTAGCCGCTGTTTCCAGTGATGATGAAACTACAGAGGAACGACTGGAAAGACCGATCCACAGCCACAAAATGGGTTTCCACAATAGGGGCTCCTCCCTCCCCCCTAATGCCAGTGTGTATTTTGATCTCATTTCATCACTTTCGGGTTATTACACTGAAATTACTTTCTGGGTCTTGCTTCTGACTGATTCCTATCGACATTCTGCAGGCTCAAGTAAATATTCATACTATTCAACATACATACACCTGTAAATGCAGTGTAGGACTGCTTTTTATACAGCACGTGCCTGTACTGTGAATTACAATGAGAAAAATGAGGTGGATTAATGTGTTCTCCACGGCAGAGTACTTAGATAAGGTATTGTCCCCCTCAGGGGTTCCTCCAGTACTGGAGAACCCTCTGAAGAACACCCCATTGTGCTGCTCTGCAGTTCCTGAACCAGAAATCTTCAGACCTCCAGACAATGTCAGGTCAAAGACACTGGAACAATTTATATCTACAGTCAGGGCAGTCATGGTGAGTGTGAGGGCGTTTGGGCAGTTGTGGGTGTATGTGCGGTCGTGTGTGTGGTTTTGTAGGTGTATGTGTGGTTCTGTAGGTGTGATTTTGTGGGTGTATGTGTGGTTCTGGGTGTATATGTGGTTTTGTGGGTGTATGTGTGGTTGTGTAGGTGTGATTCTGTGGGTGTGTGTGTGGTTCTGGGTGTATGTGTGGTTCTGTGGGTGCATGTGTGGTTCTGGGTGTATGTGTGGTTCTGAGTGTATGTGTGGTTCTGTAGGTATATGTGTACCCCCTCTAATTCTGACATTTCATCTAATACACTTTAGTCTGCCAATGTCACTTTAAGTTCCTGTCTGAAGGGCATCTGTGACTGCAGTGTTCACGCTGAAAACCATCCTCTGTCACAGATGTTGACCGACCATAGTTACGTAGAAATATGGTTCTCCAGAGAAAAAGTTTTCATTTCTCAAAATGTTCATCCAACTATCTGACTCAACTTGTTCTGTTATTCGGCAGCGGTAGTGTCTTGAGGATCAATGTTCCATCCAAAGCACAAATTCTGTTTCGACGTTAATTGTGTTGGAACAGATTCATAAGGTCTGTAACTTTACCTAATTAGTTTCAATTAGGGCTCACCCCAAGTTCTCCATGATTGTATTTAGTGCTTGTATTCGATCGGGATCCCGATAAGCTTTACCCAGAAGTAGCTACTACCCCCTAACCGTGTCGAACACATAACATGACAATACATGCTCTTCTGTAACAACTGCTTGTCTGAGCAGGCCCTGAAATTCTAATCTCACAGCACATTGTTCTGTAAACAGCAGATTCTTTATCCCCAAGCGTGTCCTTGGTCCTTCTGTTTGACATTGCTACTATGCACACACCACTGGCACATCCATATTGCCTTGTCATTGTTTCAATAACAGTTTAGCTGAGGTAAATTGTAACACTGTGAAGTCATCCCTACGGCTCATTTTCCCATGTTTACAAAGAGCTTCTTCAATCAGGCGATTAAGTCAAGCTATGCTTCTGCCACGTCCAAGGCTGAGCATGGCTCTTGTGATGCCAGGGTTGTGGGTTCAATTTCCAGAGTGGATAAGTATGAAACTGTGATCATTCACTACAATAGGTTGTTTTGGATGGTCTGATAAATGTCCTTGAATTGCGCACAAGACATAAACCACGGCAGGCAGTCGGTGACAGAGAAAACAACTTCATTAGAATTATTTAGCAAATTGTGCATTTACTGTATATAAATGTCAAGAATTATCGGTTTGTAACAGTTATTTGAGCATTCGAACGGTTACTTGTCAAAATGAAAAATAACAATAATATTAATTCTCAAGAAAATTTTATTTAGAAAACATGTTTTCTAGAAAAATATTTGAAAACCTTTTCAAGTATTTGTCCACTAAACATCTTTTAATACCCTACAATACTCTGCTATAAAAAAACACAAAAAAGCCAACAGTTCAATAGAAATGTATGACTATGGACAACATTCTCTTGAAGGGCAAGTGCACACAAATTTTTTGAAGAAATCATTTGAAACAATGAGCAATTATTGTTTAACTAGAACAGGGCAGAACACATTCATCACCTTGTCGGTTTGGGGATTTGATTTAGCAAACTTTGGGTTCCTGCCCCACCGCTCCTAACCACTAGTCTAACCTGCCACCCTGGCCACACTTCTCTTCTAAAATAGATGCTACAACTAAATTTTCAATCAATGAATTACTCAAAATTAAAGTACTTCTGCCGTAAAGCACTTGATCTCCGGGCCGGTTACATAAAAGCTTTCATAGGAAAGACGCAAAACGTCCTAAAGGATTTCTAGCATAATAAGAGGTCATCTCAAAATGACGAAGAGATCTGAACCAAAGTCAGCACAGGTCACAGATAACGGCAACAATAATGGCACCTGCCCTTGCCAACATCATCTGAAGAAGAGGACACCAAAGAAGAGGAAGGCCTGCAGCCGGTATGTTTCAGGGACCTTGATGAAATTCACCTCTCACATGATGGGATGTTCACCATTAAAGAAGGCCTACAGACCTTGAATAATTATGTTCTACTACCGGAAGTCAACATTTACACAGGATCTCCTGGAAAGGGAAAACCAGTGGTTAAACTCCTGGGTCCATGCACAGTGGAAACACTCCTGGCTCCATTCACATCCATGTGCATGTTCGACTGTCCCACTCTGATTAAATCATTGTATAAAACAAAACAAATCTGTTTAAGGAAAAAATAAAGGGTCTGAAACCAGCCACTGAAACAGGGTGGAATTCTCTATGTTAAATGATTCTCTCACTGTGGGTGAAGGCAATCCTGTTACCCTGTCTGTCACCAAGCTATGCACTCTTGAAAAGCCCTTGTTGATGATACGGACATCCTAACCTCCTCTGAGGTTTCCACATACAGATTTTGTGCAGGGATCTGACAGTGTCACAGACTGCTACATAATTCTATGCATCGGAGGACTGACCAAACATCTCACCACTTGCCTGTTCAGACAGAATGGCAAGCTTGTTAAAGCCTGAAAAAACAGAAACAGGTTTCTTCAGTGTAGATTCCTCGCTTTAAACAAGCATGGTGCGATGCCACTGAAAAGGCTACACCTAGACATCAATGATAGTGCCACAAAGTTCACAGGATGTCCTAAACAGCGAGTCACCAACCATCAGCAAAGTCAATTGGACACACCCTCTAGTTTCATGGAACACTGATGTATGGCTGAAGGACCAACAAAGAAATGGAGGATTTCCCGTCACCCCTATAGACAAAAGACCAAATCTATCCTGTCGTTGATTATCAAGAATACAGTAAATGTTCCGGAGTGGCCAAATTACAATTTTGAATGTGCTTCTGAATCTTTGGCAAGAAAATGGCTGACTATCAACAAGACCTTGACAGAGTCCAAAGAATTTAGGAAAGAAATTACACAATGAGAAAGAAGTGGGAAAGAAATACAAATGCAAAGCTTGTAGTTGTTCCAACGTACTGAGGGTGAATACTTATCTAACGAACGCATACTAGAGCTTCATTCATAATTTAAATTAAAATCTTTCACTTTGACATTACTGTACAAAAACAGAGATAAAATCTTTGCAAAAGAATCAGACGTGATCAGGGGCGATCGTAAGATAACAAGACACTCGGGGCTCGGCCCAGACCACAAGCCCCTTCACAGTCGGCCGGACAGATGAGCCACGGCTCCAGTGATATGCGTTAAACACGTGCCCATCACAAAAGCCCTTGGGCTACTCCAGTCATACCTGGAAGACCGGGCCAAAGTCCCATTTATACAGTAACGGTGGGGGGCTGGGGATTGTAGTAGAGGAGCTGGAGAATGGCTGGGTTGAATCCCAGGGATTACAACGTAAATGACATCAGTCGGGAGTGAGCAACTGGAGGACTGATGGAATCAATGAATATCGGATGAAAAGTAACATCCTAAAAAACATCTCACTGGGTGCTCCAGCCTCTCCTACTGCGTGTGTGATGGGTTGGGTTAATGTGGAAAAACGTTTCCATGGCTCACAGTCAAGCCGGACAAAGTTTATCTTCTACCCTGCTGATAGACTGTGTTTGTGGCCTTTCTCCTAGAACCTGAACTCTGAGGCCTCCGTTAACAACACTCTCAGACTTTGCAGAACTGTGTGAAGCCCTGGACTAACATCTGATCAGATCTGCAGCGGTGTTGGATGTGGAGGGCAACACAGCTTTTAACAGGGACAGTAGGGGAGGATGGAGAAACTGGTGTATATCTGCCAACGTTAACACATAACTTCAGGTATTATTGCAACCCATAAAGATTAGGCAGCCCTGGGGCTCCAGCAAGTGCTGCGGGTACCTGCAGGATTTTTGTTCCAACTTGGATCACAACTGACCAACTTAGGAGAAAGATTAGTGACTGCCTACATACAACACACCTCTATAACCAGTGATCCAGATCGGATTGAAGAAAAACATCAAGTCCATCAGGGTTGCCTGCCGCCCTATGTCATGGATACGCACTTTTGAGTGTTTAAAAGAGTTAATATGTATTGCTATTGTATCTCTAAAAGACATACGCTTTCACAAGCCTGTCCACGCCGTTTTGAGTCTTATGGCCAGCCGCGTAAATACAACATCCCCCAAGCAGGTTCGCCCACGCGCGCAATCTGCGCATTGGACAACATAGGCTACTCTCGCACCCATATAGCTACAGTACACCACGCACGTCTGACACCCATTCTGTTGAGAGACGCGCTTATGGTATTGAGGCGCGTTATTATGACTGAATTTAACGTTTATCATGATTCAATTGAAAAAAATATGTTTGCGTTGTTTGCGCTTTGAGACATTACGCCACAGCACTGAACAAATGTATGTTTCATTTATTTACAAAACTGTGTGAGTTTAGTGCAAAAGCTTGCTTGCTATTTCCTTCGTTAACAACCTTGAAAGAAATGTAAGTAGCTGACCAGATCGTGTTTTTGTTATTCGGAATCTTGAATTGTCGGTGCGTAATGGTAACGGAGACAAAGGCTGCATATAATCTCACAGGAGAGAAGAGCTTTAAAACATATTCTACTTACCATGATTTCGCCACAGGCAAAAGTGATTTATGAGCCTTGAATGATAAGCCCACAAATTAGTTTTCAGATCCCCGCAAACTTATGAGCGAAATGTCCATTACGCACGCCCATATGGAACATTGTCAGATTTCGTTGTGCTGAAAGATAAGCAGGAGAGATTCAAATGTTTTGATCTTTCAAAGGTTCTGTATAAAACATCACACAAAACCTAACAGTGGTCCCAATGTTTGTAATTTTAGGTACAGCCAAGCACCCTCCGTTCTGAACTGAAATTGACAGGTATTATTTCTCTTCCAAATCACAGAACGGTAGTACGGATCCCAATACTTTCCAACCGTAAGAAAAATCCGTCTCGTTTTGTCCCAAAATAGACGACATTCAGTTAACGAAACGAAGCACTTTCTTGTGGTCTGAAATGGCACCGGTCGTTTTGTCCCGTACACCCTCAGCATTTACCAACGAGAGCCGTAACGTGCCAACGTGTTCACAGCACGAGGTTTCTCGATGCCCTCTGGGAAAAGGGGGCTATCAACCGCTGTTCTGCCAACCGCTGTGGGCATTGGGCAAAACATGAACAGGTTTCTACCAACACAAGAAAGTGTATCTACGCAGCGTAAATAAAGAACATGTCATACTACCGTGTTAGCTCATGTTCCTCCTGCTTTGCTCGTAGGCTACTTTTGATGATTTTTTGACAGCCCGCGCTACCTGTCACGCTACCTATGTCGCGAGCTGGCGGTACCTAACGTGAGGTTGGCTGTCTAACGTATTTTTCCAATCGTAGATCCTTCTTTCAGACGGAATCTTTTTACATCCTTGATATCCATCACTTGAGTGATGAAAGAAAATATATTTAATATGTATTTCAAGTGCAGACTGTGATGGCCATTGTGAAATGTGAATTTTGTGGCCAATAGCCTACACTTGTTGAGGGTTTTAATGTGATCTTTACATCATAGACTTCCTGAAATATCCACTTGTGACCAAGTGATTGCTTTTCTCACTAAAATAATTTAGTAAAACGTGAAGTTCATGATGTGATTGGATCCAGAACAAGTGGAAGCAAAATAGTCCCTAAACATATAAGATTCACCACCAAAATGAACAGTCGGTATTGGGTTAGTTTTTGCTAATGCATTCACATTGAATAGAACCTCCATTTCTATTACTGATCTTGCTATGCATTTAATCCTAACCGACCCATTAAGATTGTGATAGAAATACCGGACCTTGCAACAAAATGCCATGTAATATCAAAACCAGTGTTAATTGAGGTTCCACCAACATGAAAGGGAGGCGACGGAAACATTTGCCTGAGCCATGATACACATCATTCTGAGATATTTTGAAAAAGATGTGTAATCAACTGACACCTTGCCTGGAACCTTGCACTACCAATGCATCCAGTCAAATCAGGTCAGTTTTTATTATATAATTTTGGACACTTCACTGTGCTTAACAGGAAAATACTTAAAAACAGTAAGATCATTAGGCAAAGTAGGATATAAGTAAAAAGAAATAACTAGAAGAAATATTAAAACATTACAGTCAACATGTCTTTGAACAGACACCCACAGCGTTGGCCACCTCGGGTTCCGGCAGTTGATTCAGAGGCTGGGGCTTCCCAATAACAGCTGCATCTTCATGTCTTTTGATCCTGGGCTTTGGGATGGTTAAAAGGTCAGTGCCAGAGAACAGAAGAGATACTGGCAGCGTAACTCAAAAGCATATTTGTCACGGATTGGGGTGAATTGACGTATGGACCTATGGAATCATCTTAAAATGAAATCTAAAAGTCACAGGGAGCAACTAGAGAGACCTTGAAGTGGTTTTGTGTTCCATATTCGATATTGGTCAGTTATGGTTCTGCTGCATTTTGTATGTTTTGCAGTTGACCAATGGCTTTGTAGGGCTGACCAGAGAGTAGAGCTTCAGAGTTCTGCTAGTGAAAATGCACTGATTAATCTCTGTGTCAGCATGAGATAGAAATGGCCGCACCTTGGCAATGTTCCTTAGGTGATAAAAAGCAGTTTATAGTCACATTCCTAATGTGTGGTTAAAGGTGGGATTCACATCGAGAAGTATAAATCATGAAACTCCTGATCATTTGGTAAAACCTTATGTTCTATTAGTGCTTTTTCCACTATGGGGTTAACTTCTAAGTCTGTGAAATCAGAAAATATGCAATTATCTTTCATAGCAAAAAAGGGCTGAGCAGATTGTGCTCTGAATCTTTAACTTTCAGAAAGAGGTTTCAGGAAATGGCCAGTGGGGGCAGGGCACCCCACTGTAGCAACAGCCGATGAAAAACAGAAGTGTTTCTGTCTTCGAGGAATATTCTGTTGACTGGAGATGGGTCATAACACCCCGTTAGATCACCATTATTACGATGATGGTGATCTAACAATTACAGTACCTGCAGTTCAGTGGACCAAATCAGCCAGTAGATGGTTTGGGCATAGTTGTCTAGGATATACTGTAGAGCCCCCCAGAAATAATTTTCACACTTGGTAAAGATGAGCAAAGGATATTAACATTTTTTTAGCCTGATCTTAAACTTCAAGTATGAGTGAAGTCTAACCTTTATTTTAGGTAAAAATGTTCAAAGAAGAAACATAATATCTTAATTTTTGAAAAGAAAAAATATTCTAAAATTTCTTTAAAAAAAAGTGTGTGTCAAAGAATAGAGCTGTTGAAGATTGAGGCAATGTAGAGGGGAGATTTGATTAAAAGAGACAATTAATGTGATACCAGTGAGTCTGGATATATATATATATCCAGACTCACTGGTTTTGAGTTAGGGTTTTGAGTTAGGAATATATTATATTCTATATATATATATAGAACAGCCAGTTAACCAGAGAGTAAATGACACTGAGGTGAGTGTTCAAGGGGGTACTGGTGAGAACATCATGATCAACAGTATCAAAGGCTGCACTCAAATCCGTCCAAGATCCCTAACCCTAACTCAAATCCAACAAAGATCCCTAACCCTAACTCAAATCCATCAAAGATCCCTAACCCTAACTCAAATCCAACAAAGATCCCTAACCCTTACTCAAATCCAAAAAAGATCCCTAACCCTAATTCAAATCCAACAAAGATCCCTAACCCTAACTCAAATCCAACAAAGATCCCTAACCCTAACTCAAATCCAACTGTACAAGAACAAAGATCTTTTCGGCTGCATCTGTGTTGACTCTCAGATAATTTCTCACTTTACCTCTTTGGCCATCTCTGTGCTATGAAGGGCTCAAAAACAGATTGGAATTTCTTAACAATACACTTCAAAATAATTAATGTGTTTGAAAACCAATTTCTCCAGAATTTAACTAAACAAGGGAAGGTTGGAGATTGGCTGAAAATGGCTAAAATCAGTGAATTCTAAATTACTTTCATTCTGGAGCGTTTCACCGTGGCATTTTTTAAGTGCCTTCAGAAATTGCCCATGAATAGAGAGTGATTAACAATCGCTTGGCCTTTGTCAGCTATTTGGTTGCAAACTGTTTGTTAAAGGTGGTGATGGTGGGATTGAGAAGGCAAAGTAGAAGGCTTAAATTGGGAGACCACCTTATATTATCATTCACCCTCCTCTAATCCAGTGACACCTATCCTGATGTTTGTCATCTCTGCAGTAGGCTGCAGATTCATCACATTTACAGTACATATACTGCACTCATCCTATAAATGTGTAAATAACTGTCAATTCATGTACAGCCACCTCCAAAATGAGTGGCACCCATTATAAATGTCAGCAAACAAGGCTGCATTAAATAAATAGATCTTGTAGTGAGCTGAGTTCTTTTGTTTAGGCGTTGAAATAAGAACTTGAGCAGAAAATAATCCCCTGTCTGCTATAAAATATGATAGGATCTTAGTGAACCGAAGTGTACGAACGAAAATTTGTGTCAGAAGTAAAACACAATGCTGCATGATGAACTTCATTCAGAGTATTCAAACATAAAGGCATTGTGGGTGTGATGTATGGCCAATTGACCATGCCTAAGAGCTGTTCTTACACTGGACACAGCACTTAACTGTGGTGCATTGGCAATATAAATTCCCAAGATGCATTATTGTTTTTATATACTGCTTACCAACCCAAGTACAGCACAGAATATTAATGTGATGTTATACCCGTTATATATGGTCTCTTATAAACCATCTGGTTTATAATATAATTTACAGTAGCTAATTGACTGTTTTTCTTGGTTATTTCATGTGTCCTTTTTTGCTTGTCTTAATAAAGCATTCCAGTAATTTTCTAGGTGACTGTAACGGTCCCAGCCGGACGGGACTGTTCCGGTCCGTGTTTTCTGTGTGTTCTTGGTTTGTCATGTCCTTGTTTGGTCTTTCCTGTTCCCAGTTCAGTTAATCAGTTAATCAGTTTATTCCTTTCACCTGTGTTTAGCACTCACCTGTTTCTGTTCTCCCTGTTAGTCTGTGTATTTAGTTCTGGCATTTTCTCCCTGTTCTGGTCGGTCATTGTTGTATTGTTGCGTTCTCCAGTCCTGTGTTTTGATGTATTGTCCTTTTGTATCTGTAGCACTTGGTTTCTTTTCCTTTTGTTCTTATTAAAAGCTCCTTCTCTGACCTGCATTTGCCTCCACCCCCGTAAACGTGACAGAATGACCGACCCAACTCAATGGAGGCAGCAGAGGTGATCAGTAGGGGAACTCCTCAGATGGCCGGATTCAGACTACGGGGAGGAGGACCCCTACCGTCACCCACTAGAGCGCTGGCCATCCCAGTGACAACCCTAGAGCCCTGCCCAGCGACGACCGCGGCGACGCCAACGATGGTGACGCCAATGATGGCAACGAGTCGCCCCGAGTCCTGCCCTACTCCACGCCCTGTTCCTCAGCTTCCCCGATTCCGTGTGGTCTGGCCAGGCCGTAGGCTGGCCACCTGGCACGCCCCACTCCCTGCCCCGCAGCCTGCCTCCGCCCCGGTCCGTGCTCCGCGGCCTGCCTCCGCCCCGGTCCGTGCTCCGCGGCCTGCCTCCGCCCCGGTCCGTGCTCCGC
>JACXGI010003837.1:0-15000 GCA_016801175.1 Esox masquinongy
GGGGGGGGTGGTGTTGTGGGGAGAAGCAACGTGACGGGGGCTTGGACAACAGGGGGCTTGGAGGAACCTCAGTCCGCCACGACGGAATGTTCCCCGAGGACGTGTGTGTTCCCTGTCTTCTGTCTCTCTGTACCCAGCGGACCCCCAGGGCTCCACGGTGCTGTGAGTGGGGACCGATGGGCCGGCAGTCCTGTCTTCCCCCTGAGTGTGAGTGTGTACCGATGGGCCGGCAGTCCTGTCTTCCCCCTGAGTGTGAGTGTGTACCGATGGGCCGGCAGTCCTGTCTTCCCCCTGAGTGTGAGTGGGGGCCGATGGGCCGGCAGTCCTGTCCCCCCCTGAGTGTGAGTGTGTAGACCCGGAGCCATGTGGCTCTCCTTGGATCGGCAGCCCCTGTGTGAAATCCAGGCCCGGGGAGGGTGAGCGTGTGGGGGTGGCGGCATCCCTGTGGGAGCCACGCAGGCCCACGGTGGGCTCAGAGGACGGTGGGCTGGATGGGGGGGGGGATTGGGGATTCATCTGTCTCCCGTGCTTCTGTTCTGTTCTGTGTGTGTGTGTGTGTGTGTGTGTGTGTGTGGGTGGGTGTGTGTGTGTGTTATGGCTCTCCCTCTTGGCCTGGCAACTAAGGCTGCTGAGCTTTTACGTTCCCACAGGCCTCACAGGAACAGGAGGTGTCAGACTGTAGCGTCGTTGTAGTGTTAGCAACGTTACAATAGCTTAGCATGTCTGTAGCGTCACACAACACGCTTCGATCTGGGATCTGGAATGGTGCAGAACAACTAGGTATGAAAGTCAACTTTCTGAATTGCCAATATTAAGTTAAATCAAGCAACTTTGTGTAGAGTATCATAGTGCAACTTTACATTTTCGAACAAAGATAAGATCACTCAAATACACAGGATGTTCTGGTTTTAACACTTTTTAAAGGTTCATATTATTCTCTTGCAACTCCAGGCTTTTAGTTTTTTCATGTAATTGAATTGTTCCAATATTTATGAAGCCCCAATTTTTCGTAGCGTTAGTGAAATTCATAATTGCACCATTTTCTCATATTCTCCGTTCCTGTCAGAGGCATTTTAAAAACTGTAATATCCTCCATTGGAACGGTAAATTATCAATTCTGTTTATAATAACAAAGACATGGGCCAATGTCACTTCAATTAATATGTAATTCACAAAAAAAGAGTTTTGTTTTAAATGCTGCCAAATTTTTATGCGGTGAAGCATCTTTTCCGGAATGAGAACACACAATAATTTCTGTGAAATCAGTGTTCATGGCAGTTCTACGTCTTCCCATGATGTGGCAGAGGGCACTATGTAATATTCTTCCCCTGTTGGAGGTATGCAAGTCTTTCTAGTCCACAGGATTATAGCGTTTAGGCTGATATTGTATGGGAGTGATGTAGGTTATTGTATATCCAATATTCTATCATGGAGTTACAGAGTAAAACAAAAAGAAAGATTGAATAAAAAAAGGTGTCTACAGCTCTTGATGTGGTACATGAGAAATATTGTGGCAGCGCTGACTTTAGCTAATTAAGGGTCAAAGAGTACCTGACTCTTCACCCAGTGAAACAAGGGGCTAAGAATCAAATTGTCTTCCTCTTCTGACAACTTCCAGTCCTTATGTAATTTCCTGAAGTTGAGAGAGTATGACATGTCATTATAAGGCACAGGAGGAAGAAATCCTTATTTTGCCCTCATTATAATCGATAGGGATTTTCCCAGACTCTCCCCAAAACATCCACACATTCTGACACAATGACATCAAGTTATGTTCATTAAACAGTGAGGGAAATCAAAAGTTTTAACTGTCTTGACTGTGTCTAAGGGTTTTTTGAAGTAAAACATACATACACATGTGCCTCTGGTATAATAAAGTATACATTTTTCTCACCATGTGCCTCTGGTGTAATAAAGTATACATTTTTCTCACCATAATTCAAACATATTTCAATCAATTACACTTATAACTAATGCTTTGCCTGTGTGGGAAGACAACATAGTACACAGCACATGAAAAGAAAAGTAGAGGATTCCTGAAGAAAAAAGACAGTGGAAAAGTAACCACCATTTGGATGAATTCATTACCCGCAACATACCAATTTAAAATAAACTAATACCTTGCAGTTTTTTTCAAATACTTCAGCATGTGTTTCCAATAGTGGAGTAATGCAGAAAGCACAACTCAGTTGAAGAAGAAGAATGCTTTATTGTTTCATTTCTGGATAAAATAAAACCAACATTAAAGTGAATATCAACCAGCATGATATCATGTCTGTCCATCACCATGCCAGGAGTGGCAGAGAGAGAGCGATAGTGAGAGAAAGACCGAGAGAGGGAGGGGGTTAAAGAAAGAGAGAAAAGAGAGAGAGAGCGAGGGAGGGAGAAAAGGAACAAAATCAATAGTGAGAGAGAAAAAGAAAGAGAGAACAGAGAGGGATTGTGAACAGATAAAGAGAGAATGAAAGTGAGACTACCAGACTAATTCATATAACTCTGTTATGACCACCATTATACCCCAATCCACGCTCAGAAGGCTACAGCCACCTTGGCCCATTTCACAGACCATGTGGCCAAGCCTGCCCCCTGGGGAGATTTTCCTACCCACCATGTTGCATATACCTTCAGCACAGGTGGCCCAGCTGCCCCCAATGACCGCCTTAATATTCCAGCTAAGTCCACGGGCTTGGTGGCTGTAGCACAACAGCCCTATCTGGCACTGGCCGAGTGGCCTGTCTGTCTGTTTAGTGTTTAATGCCACATGCCAGTCGGTCCATTAGTCTGATTGTAAACTAATCAAAATGGTGGATGTTTCTTGCTTCCTCTAACGTTGCCTGCAATGTGCCCGTGATGTCACATCACACGTCGTTAACACAACACACCTCAAAATGGAGATCCATCATACATCCCATAATCCTTGTGGACAAGCTGCACTGCAAAAAAAAAACAAAAAACAGGAGGCTTATGGGTAAATATTGCAGACTGGCACTGGACCAGATCCTCATAAGTGCAAAATGTAGCTAGTTGGCAGCTGGGTGGAAACAGACAGCAACATTTGAGCACAATCATGACCTATTTTGGTGCTGTGTGTGTGCACATGAGTGTGTGCGTGTTTAAGAGTGTGTGTGTGTGTGTGTGCGCCATGGGGACCAACCACATCTTCTCCACCCCAATCCCAGTCAGCGTCACAGAGTCTGTTCAGCCCGAACATGTATTCCACTCTCTCTCTCCGTGAAAACATTATGGAAGAAAGTAGCATTGCAGTTTGAAAGTCCAGTATTGCTGTAGCGGAGTATTGTGTGTAGCCTACGGAAGAAATACTGTAAGACTTTAGGCGCCACACCTACTGATGTGGTCCAAAAAAAATCATTTTCTCTCCCCCTCTTCAGAGGCACCTAATTAAGAAACCCGGGCTCATTTACATGGAAATGTTTGATCTAAATTACACTCCAAACCACACCAAATTAGTATCATCTGTGAATGTGAAATGTTTTTTTTTCCCTTGTCTGGCAGGGAAAGCCGAGCTAGGCAGGCCGGGCCCAGCAGCCCGGCAGCTCTGGAGGGCACATGTTCAGATGATGAGAGGGATTATGGTTTTTAACGTTCTCCTGAGACCCGGTCCTATACCCCCTACACCCCCCTACTGCAAACTAACTGGGCAGGACAGAGAGTCAACCACAATTACAGTATCACAGGATCTGTACTGTACTTAAATCTGTTCTTTGTCCGAATGAGAATGGGAAACAGTGAGGGGGAAATCGGTGAAATGATTTTTTTCTGAATATGGTTCTTAAAATCACGCTTCAACCCAGGTTTTTGTTGCAGTCCTGCTACCACTGTGTGATGTCACAGTGTCATTAAGTCTATACTAAAGATACACAGTGGGATTTGTAATGTATCTTGAAAATATGTGTTTATGTAGAATAACATATAGAATAAATAGCATATCAAATATGCTTCTAATCCAAAAAACTGCCTTCACAACTCCTGGTTGAAAGTACACAAAATCTCCCCAGTGAATCTTTAAATCAACAATGAATTAGATTGCAATTCAGTGTGTATTACATTACATATTCTGTACAAAATAATGATAAAAAAAACCTGAATCCCTATCTTAATTTCACAGGACAGTTAAAAGGTAAAAGTATCATAACAGTAAATTGCTCTCACTCGAGCGAGAAAGCGAGAAAGGTAGAGGGAGAAAGACACAGAGAGAATGTGAAGAGAGACAAAGAGGGAGAGAGAAATAGAGACTGAAGGAAAGAGTGAAAGTGAGGGAGAAAGACTGTTTTTCTGCTCTTAATTATCTACCCCAAATGTTGAGCACAATTCTGTGATGCTTGTTTTAAAGTCCTTTGTTGTCTGTTGTGCTTTTTGGCGAGGAATTACCTTACCTCTCAAATTCCCACAGCCCAGTTTGTCGTCAAGAAGACCAAGCTAATTCAAGTATACCTTTCCATTCCCTTTTCTATAACTTTTACTGTTGGTGGCAATTTAGGGGGACTCTTTTTTTAGTTTGCCTAAATTCAAAACAGTGGCTTTGTTAACTCCATGTGTCATGATATAATTCAACATCCCTTTGATACTCTAAGTAGTAAGGTACGGCTGTCCGACAGTGTAAATGTTATCTCAAAGTGAATGTTGTTGCTTCCTTGGCTCTCTTGATTTCCATACTATAGTTGTATTATCCGTAACTGCAAGACCTGGAACCCATCGAAAGCATATGACTTTGATAATGTATGAGCACATTCTGACAGAGGATTAAAGTTGTTTTGGTTGACATACATGCACCGTACACTGTAAAAAAATCTGTATTAATACGAGACACTGTTCTATGTTTTTTTATGGAAACCTGCTGCATAACAAGCTAACATGTTATTCACCATATTTAACCAAATATGCATTCCATGCTGGGTAGGAATCTTCAAAACCTGACACCTTTTGTAACCTTTTTGTTCTGGAAGTTCGGAAAAATTTCACCTGCCCTGGAAAGCATACAATAATTTAGGTCATGTAGCTATGTTTTCAATGACAGCTGTTGGGAAGTATAGTATACTTAAATTCATCATACATTGTTTATAGCTTTTTGTTGATGTAATGTTTCATGAAGCTAGATAGCTACATTCCATTAAACAAATGCTGATCAGTATAGCCATGTAAGTTAATATTGACATTACTAATGTTACTTGCTAAGATTATTGAACTTAAACAGCTATGGCAAGCTACAGGTTTCATATGTAAATCATCGGGTTATGCTAGTTAGCTAGCAGGATTATCCTGTACAGTAGCTAGCCAGGTATAGTCGCATTGGCTTAACGCAGCAATCTGTCCAAATTTTTGCCGAATTGCTGGTTAGTCCAATAGGGTCTTCTAAACAGAAACACAAATCCATGCGGTGTACACTTTAGGTAATTTTCATGATGTTGTGTTTAGAGAAGCACTGCAAGTTGTTCTGAGCCAAAATATTTTTTGTTGCGCTTATGTCTGATTTGTGTGAGTTGGAGGCAAATGGCAATTTGGTTAAGGGTTACACATTTACATTTTCTGCTGCGTGCATCATGGAAGACAACCTAAGATTACAGAACAAATCGAATCCAGTCTAACCCAAGACAGTGAAGCCTGGGAGCCACGCAGCTCAGAACTGGTGGCTACTGGGATTCTTCCATGACAGAATCAAACCAAGTCCATCCCATCCATTGGAGTTCTCCATATCATATTGGACTGACCCATAGTGGTCTTTATATAGAACGTTTTTCTCTGATTGATGCAAGTAGTTTTTATAAGCAGATATTAAATTGAAACACATTGACCCAAGCTGTTTTTTCATTTTTATAAAAAAGTCATACAGTAAAAATACAATGTGAACTTTGGTACATTAGGCTTGTGTGAAATACAAGTACATGTAATGATATTGTAAACCCCGATTCAGCTTTGCTGTCAAATATATTAAAGGAGCACCATTCAGAGAAAAAGTAGTATCGCCTAATCAGCTTGTGTTTGGGTACTGATGGTAATGTTTGTTGCAGTGATTAATAACTTTAAACTTGCAGTGAATAATAACTTTAAATATATATATATATATATATATATATATATATATATATATATATATATATATATATATATGTATACAATAGTCTGTCATGTATTCATTTTTAACTCATTAGTGGAATAGTGGTATATTTGAAAACAGAACAGCTTTTGGTATATTAGCATTTTTCATAAAAAAATAAGCTAGCTATATACTGACAGACAGTATCTGTTAAAATAAAACAGACTTTTTGTAAAATAGCAGGTAAAGCCCCTGTAATGAAACTGCCAGTTTATTCTTTTTGTATAGAAATTCTGTTTTTAAATGGTAAAAGTTCTATACAGATTTTCCAAAAAATATCCTTCATTGAAGGACATTATCTGTAAAAAATAAATACAGACTTTCTGTAAAATGTAATGAAACTAAAAGAAGTTGTACTGTTTTTTTTACAGTTTTTTTTTAAATTTTTTTACAGTGTACATGTGTCAAGTAAATGAGTGCATGAGGCCTGGCTAAATCACAGTATGGGGTTGTGGTGGCTCCTCCTTAGGAATAAGGGGAAGCCTGTAATTAGTTATAATGCATCAGATCTGGTCTGTGTCTTTCTGCGTTACCAGCAACACATTAGCGCTGCATGAATCTGGCTAAATCACATGGGTTTCTCTATTGTTGTAGCGCTACCATTAATATATATCTTCAGGGTGTGACACGCCATGATTTCTAATTGAATGCGATCTAATTTGGTCCTTAGATCATGGCTGTATAAGGTAACTCTTGAAAATGCTATGATATTGAAGAGGATGCGTTGATTGTATAGCCTTTTAAAAGGGGTTATTGTGTTTTTAATAAACTTGAGACAAAGTAATCTAACATAAATGTCAGACAAATGCCTATTTCAGTATTTATTAATATTCCAGTGAGAAATGTCTCAGCTCTTTAAGGAGCGCTTTGATCCCAGTAATGTTTCCAATAGTAACGTTACAACAGCGACTAGCATGTGAATCTTATATGGAGCGTTTGCCTTAGCCAGGGGCAGTGGGAACAGTGACAGAGATGTACCATGAAAATTTCAGTGTCAATGTGCCCCCCTCAATTTATTAACTGGCCCTCAGCTCAAGAAGCCGGAATCCTGACCCTAATAAAATAAGCCTGTGGGGGAAATGGCACAGAGCACCAACCTGCCTATATCCTGTTGTTCTCTGGTCAAAATTAGATGCTAATTAATTACCATTGGCATCTTTAGCAATGCATGTCAACTCCTATTTGGGATATCAATCAGTTATCTGATCAAACTGAATGCTCAGAGGACACCACTGGGTATTCTGGACATTCAGTGTCTGGATGATGGTCTGTGTGCTATATGTTTGGCTGTCCGTACAGACTGGTTGTGTTTTACCAGGCTTTATTTTCATTACGTCGGATTGGAATGACCACCCAGGGTTAAATCATGACATTTAAACTGTGATGAGAATAAGGTTGTGCTCAAATAACATTTACACATGGACCTACCAGTGTTGGGGTCAATTCCATTGAAGTCCCCAGTCGGTTCACAAAGTAAACCAAATTCGAATTTCAGTTCCTTATTTTCGTCATTGTAAAGTATTGAACGGAATTAGGATTTCTCTAGACTTCCTGGATTGACTGGAATTGAATTGGAATTGACCCCTGGGATCATGAGGTAGCAACAATGCATGTTAAAATGTCTGTTCATTCATTATCTACATCTACTGTAGGTTGGCACATCAATAGGAAGCAACAAGCAACCAAACACATACGGTTCATCACTAAGGCTGTACCACTGAATTACTTCATCAGAAGGGTAATGACAGGAGTGTTCACTATCATTAGACTGAGATAATAAGCACAAGGTCAGGAGATTTCAGAATTATCCCCCCTTTTCCCTGCAGTTCAGTCAAATGTATAAAGTTGTGTTCTAGTGCTGGTTCACATTAATCAGCATTTTAATTGCCACTTACCTCAGATTGTGTGGGGAATAAGGCCAATTTCCTAGAGTCTTCACTTTAAGCAAAAGTGTACCAGGTCTTGCAAACAGAGTGATCTTTTATCAATATGAGTTATGTACTGTATATTGATGATGATGATCATGATTATTACTATGATTACTGTCATTATCTTTAAAAATTATTTGTATTTATTACATTCTTTACATTTTAGTCCAACATAGAGGTTTCCCTGTACATTACAGTATGTTTAGAACTGTTCACTTCCATTTTCCAATAGCAAATTATAACGATGTACATAAATATATGGTTTCTTTAACTTCACCTGTCTCCAGTCTGAAGACTGTAATTGCTCTTAGTCGGGGTGATTAATGGACATTAGTTAATACATTTCCTGTAATTAAGTGTCCACCTGCAACTAGACTGGAATCAATTACATTTTGTTGATATCATTTCCTCTTGGTATTAGTGAGGTTTTAGTGCTTGATTGTCTTTCTGCTTGTCATGTTAGCCACATTGCATCTTAGCTTACTTCACTGTTTTCATTCCCCACTGAGAATGCTTTACATAAACATTAGAGAGATAAATTAATATACACTTACTACAGAAATGTTAAATAGTAACGGGTATTGAGCTAAATGTCAAATCATCATACCACTTTACAAATCACTTTACAAACCTTAAAGTTGCAAATTCTATTCGGGTTAGTTTTATGACAATATGTGACTTAAAAAAAACAATTGTACAGGTAGCAATCTTCTATTTCTGTGTACTTCTTTAATTAATGGGCAGTTTGCATCAATTAAAATGAAAAGTCGTGTCTCAACGCCCAACTGATCAGCTGCTTAAACAAACATGCATTCTCCTGAAAGCAGATGACTCATTAGACGCAGCAGGAGATGACCTTTTCATGAACATGGTGACACGAGTGGAAGGTCACTGTCACCACTAAATGGCATACCCCTAAGTGAATGTCAATCTCATGTATTATCATTGTGCCGCTTCAGTGTCATCTTTGAGTAAATAGTATGCAAGAATGAATTTGGTCATTAAATCAAATCTGTTAGCGGTCTGTGTCCACCCAATAGCTTAGGACAAACTAAAATGACATTGATACTGTACCTTTTAACTCTCATCGCGCCATTTTATTTAACTGAGTAATATGACTCTTATTATTCACGTGGAATATTCGCTTCTTTCTTTGCTAAAACCAAAAAATGGCATAAATTGCCATTTTCGTTGGACTCAAGTTCCACATTGTCATTATCTGTGGAGACGGCTGACTGGCTCGAAGAGTCCCAAAGACCCAATACCACAAATGCTTTTTTCCTTTGTGTACTCAATTTTGTACTTTTTGTACTTGCCCTGCATAAAATGTAGCCTTGCAATGAAATGGTTCAATTCTTTTCAAGGAGGACCAGGGATATAAGCAGATCAGAATATAATTTGAAATAAACACTAGCATTCATTCATATTTTTATTCTGAAATTAATATTTAGTATCAATTGGTAGTGGTTTTTGACAGCAACTTTAGGGTAGCAGAGTAGGCTAATTGTTGACAAATTGCCCAGCTCCTTAAACAGTGAGTGAGCAGAAAGTCTCTGCCCTAAGTTAACAATATGTTTATTTATTATTGCTGTTATTTCACCACGTTAATATGCTAAGAGAAACATATTATTTACTGCAACAACCTGGGAGCAGTTTAACTGCTTGTTAAAGCTGCTCAGAAGAATAGGGTTAACTGTCTTGTTCAGACCAATAGGGTATTTCAACTTGTTAGCATAAGGATTATAACGAGCAACTGTTTATTTACCCACCTGTTACACTTGACCATTAGTCTATACTTTTGCTCCATTGGGAATTCTCAACTTGGTATTTTATTTGTATTGTAAAATAAAATAAAAATCTATATCAAAAGACATGAACATGAATATAAGTATATTAGATTACCTGAAATAGATACCCGCTAACAAAATATACGTTGAGAAAGAAACACATAGGTAACCACTATACAATGAAGTAAAATTATGTTAAAATAGTATAAATGGATTCACTATATGCTTTGCATGTGTCCTGCTTTCTTAAGCATTGGGTCTGAGAAAAGGAAACCAGCTCATGAATGCAAATGATGGGAATTCCAAAAACATATCAAAAACCACATAATCTGTTTCAGTTAGATAACTAGCGAGGTGTCCTGTCATCATCTCAACAATACTCCTAATTATTTTTAAGAATTCTCCAAAAGAAACAAGATACATGAAAACAGGAATAGCCACGCCCATTCTTTGGGGGTAACTCTCCAGATAGTCCCATAGACAGCTATTCAAAATTGTGGTCTTTCTCTTTTTGAAATGGTCAGATAACAAATAAAATGGCAAAATTTTTGTTGTGTTGTGGGTGTAGTTTCAGTTTCAAAAACAGAGTCTCAAAGGTGAGTGCTGTGCATTCAGGGAATCAGACATGAGCATGCCTCAGATAACCTGGGGAACCCAGCTTCGTCACAAACTTTTGTGTGTGGAGAACACTTCATTACATACAGTGGATATAAAAAGTCTACACACCCCTGTTAAAATGCCAGGTTCTTGTGATGTAAAAGAATGAGACAAAGATAAATCATGTCAGAACTTTTTCCACTTTTAATGTGACCTATAACGTGAACAATTCAATTGAAAAACAAACTGAAATCTTTGAGGGGGAAAAATAAAAAACTCACAATAACCTGATTGCATAAGTGTGCACAGCCTTAAACTAATACTTTGTTGAAGCACCTTTTGATTTTATTACAGCACTCAGTTTTTTTGGGTAGGAGTCTATTAGCATGGCACATCTTGACGTGGCAATATTTGCCCATTCTTCTTTGCAAAAGTGCTCCAAATCTGTCAGATTGCGAGGATATCTCCTGTGCACAGCCCTCTTCAGATCACCCCACAGATGTTCAATTGGATTCAGGTCTGGGCTCTGGCTGGGCCATTCCAAAACGTTAATCTTCTTCTGGTGAAGCCATGCTTTTGTGGATTTGGATGTGTGCTTTGGGTCGTTGTTGTGCTGAAAGGTGAACTTCCTCTTCATCTTTCTAATAGACGCCTGAAGGTTTTGTGCCAAAATTGCTTGGTATTTGGAACTGTTCATAATTCCCTCCACCCTGACTAAGGCCCCGGTTCCAGCTTAAGAAAAACAGCCCCAAAACATGATGCTGCCACCACCATGTTTCACTGTGGGTAGGGTGTTCTTTGGGTGATGTGCAGTGTTGTTTTTGCGCCAAACATACCTTTTGGAATTATGGCCAAAGAGTTTAACCTTGGTTTCATCAGACCATAACACATTTTCCCATGTGCTTTTGGGGGACATGATGTTTGTTTTTGCAAACTTCAGCTGGGCTTGGATGTTTTCTTTCTAAGAAAAGGCTTCCGTCTTGCCACCCTACCCTATAGCCCATTCATATGAAGAATATGGGAGATTGTTGTCACATGTAGCACACAGCCAGTACTTGCCAGAAATTCCTGCAGTTCCTTTAATGTTGCTGTAGGCCTCTTGGAAGCCTCCCTGACCACTTTTCTTCTCATCTTTTCATCAATTTTGGAGGGATGTCCATTTCTTGGTAATGTCTCTGTTGTGCCATATTTTCTCCACTTGATGATGACTGTCTTCATTGTGTTCCATGGTATATCTAATGCTTTGGAAATTATTTTGTACCCTTCTCCTGACTGATATCTTTCAACAATGAGATCCCTCTGATGCTTTGGAAGCTCTCTGCGGACCATGGCTTTTGCTCTGAGATGCAACTAAGAAAATGTCAGGAAAATCCAACTAGAACAGCTGAACTTTATTTTTGATTAATCAGAGTCACTTTAAATGATGTGTAATGACTTCTATTTAAGGTGTGTAATGACTTCTATTTAACATGAGTTTGAATGTGATTGGTTAATTCTGAACACAGCCACATCCCCAGTTATAAGAGGGTGTGCACACTTATGCAACTAGGTTATTGTAAGGTTTTTATTTTTCATTTTTCCCCCTCGAAGATTTCAGTTTGTTTTTCAATTGAATTGTTCACATTATAGGTCACATTAAAAGTGGAAAAAGTTCTGACATGATTTATCTTTGTCTCATTCTTTTACATCACAAAAACCTGGCATTTTCACGGGGGTGTGTAGAATTTTTTATATCCACTGTACAACAAATATCAATAATGTTTACATTAGACAGTCTAGAGATGTGTTGAACTGTGTTTTTTGTTTGACAAAACTGTTCCCATTGTATATTAGTCAAAATGTCCTTGCATTGTCATAGACTCTTCGCTCGCGTCCTACCAGTGGCATTGCCAGCACAGAACATAAATGTACTCAGTCTGAGCAAAAAGTCTAAATTTAACTTCAGTTAATGTTACTGTAATTATCTCAAGTCTGTGACTGTAATTGGTAATAAATGAACATTTGGAGTGAAACCCATCATGAAAGTACAATATTTATCTGGCGTAACCTATCTAAGATTTAACATCACAAACATTGTCTAGTTAATCTAATGTTAGCTACTGCACAGCTACACTATTTTGCTGAAAAAAACTGAGCAAACCCGTTCAAGAAATAAAACCCAATTCATACCTGAGCTGTGAAGGTACCGGCCTCCATTGGGGGGTCATTCTTGCTGTCTCCAGCCACGTTGCCACGGCGGATATCCTTGACGGACACGTTCTTGACTTTGATGCCAACTTTGTTGCTGGGGAAAGCTGCTTCCAGGGTCTCGTGGTGCATCTCCACAGACTTGACCTCAGTGGTGAGGTTAAAAGCTGCCACATGCAAACAATCTACATATATGTTTTCTGTAAATGAACAATTAATTAACTAAATTACCTGGAGATTCAATAAGGTACAAATATATCTGGATATCACACCTCTGGCCACTTGGTGGGCGTGTCGACAAATTCTCCAGCAGGGTCAAGGGGCAGAAGGGAAGTCCCACACTTTCCAATTTATTGAATTATCTTCATCTTTTCGCAGCAGAAAGACTAGGCAAATAGTTTATGGAAATCATCTGGTTAATATGAGCTTTGGATCAAAAGACTAAATATTTTCTGGGAGAATTTTGGGGAGTTCAAGTAATTGAATCCCTTTTCCTACATTTTGCAATGTGCGTAATGGGTACAAAAGTTGTATTCCTCCAAACAGTGGGTGAAGTTTGTAAATGGGGGGATTTTGACTATGCTACTTATCTACTTATGTTCTTAAACATTATATTGTAAACTGCTACTACTAGAATTGGGTTTACTTGATTGGAATGTCCTATTTTCATTAACAATTTTGTGGAAATTTAGATTTAGGCTATGAAGAGGCACACAGCCACGCAGACACTGAAATATCTACATTATGTTAGAATGTTACAATAGGTAGCTAACATCAGCAAAATAATCTAGCTAGCTACTGTACTTCTGTGAAATTCAGTTTTTGCCATTATCTAAAGAAACATCTGGGAATGTGTTTATGGCTAAACTTTTTCTTCAGAATTGCAGTACAAAGCTGTGGATGTTTAAATCATAGACATTGTATTCATGCATTGCATTTCTGTGGCTTTAACAAATACTGTAGAGAAAACCATTGCAAATCACATAAAAGCAGCTACCATGAGTCACTGGATTTCGTGTAGTCTTTTTTGTATGTTATGGTTAATACATAGTCGTGGGAAGTAGGGGTGCTGGTGGGGCGGGAACTCCCTGTGGTGTTGTGGCTGCCCCCTGGTGAGATGGAAAACCACTTTTGGTATTTTCTGAATGCCAGCCCATCTGGCCCTGCGGCACCAGGTAGACCAATGTGTGTAATAAGCTGTCGCTGATTAGCCCTTTTTTCCTTTTTCAAAGCAAGTTCAGGGTGTGTTAGTGTAATTGGTTTTATACATAAACCAACGTTTGTGCTAGACCTGTGCTCCCTAAAACCTGTTCTCCCTGAATTTAAATCGTCAATTATATTATCCATCCTTTACTATCCATCCCAAAAAATTGAGTTGAGACATAAAGTTCAATTTATTCATTTTTTAACTATTAGTCAATGTTCTTAATCATGCAGCAAAGCAAACTAATAAATACTCATTTTCCTAAATCAAAACAATGTTTTTCTTGCCTTTTCCAGTCTGGCACCTGTTTAGGTTAAAAGTGGATTGCAACTCTTTCTAAATGGCACACTGTGGTCCTAGAAGTTGTTGCAGAAAAAAAGCATTTTGTAGAAAAAGACACATTTATTGTTTTCATAACTGCAACTGGTGTTTTGAACACATAACGTACTTTAATCAAGCAGTGCATTTTGAATTAGGAATAGTGCTGTCATGATTTGGCAAATATTACAGCTTCGCTTGTCTTATGTATCCCAACAGTTACAGCTCCGGAAAGAATTAAGAGACCACTGCACCTTTCCTTTCCAAAAAAGTCAAAAAGGAACAGAAGAGTTAAAATAAAAATTGAACGCTTCTGTTCCTTACTCAAAACTTTCCTTTTCAACTTTTTTGGAAAGGAAAGAAAAAGGTGCAGTGGTCTCTTAATTTCTCCCGGAGCTGCAGATATGCAAAAATGTTTTAGGTAGTAATTTAATCTAAAACTGAGTTAAAAGTGTGCCACACTCTTTAGGAAGTATGCTGAGCTACAGTAACACATATTATTGAGTTTTGCTCTATGGTTAGGCCACTCATCATGGTACAAGTTATACAGTATTTTGTTGTTAGCCTAAAAATGTTTTATTATAAAGGTGATTTGTTTCATCCAAATAAAAGTTCTGTTTGCTACCACCCAAATATTGACACTATTACTGTCCAGTTTGAATCAGGGTCAAGCCTCAACAAGGTTCAAAGGAGTTCATACCGACAACACTGTTGAGCTACACTGGACACGCGTTTATACTCTGTTTCCAACTGTTTGACTCAGAGTGATGGCATTTGGCACACGTGCATAGTGATATTAGTCTCACTAATGCAAGCGATGTCTCAGACACGATTGGAACGATAATCGTTGGTTATTGAAGAGTTGTG
>JACXGI010003837.1:20000-47494 GCA_016801175.1 Esox masquinongy
CTCCGTCTTTTTATCTCTAAAATATTATGTTTAATTGAATTTATGCATCGGGGAGCTCCCTTTGATCCCTCAGAAAAGTCCCATCCGTGCGCTAAAGTGCTATGAGTGGTTGACAGTCAGTGCATATTGGTTGTTTGTGAGGAGGGAGAAATAATCACACAAATAAGACATCAAAGATAGATTGCGAATTAAAATATGCAGTTAAAAATTATTCAGATTGCTCTGGGATGGAAGAGAGAAAAATATTCCCTAGAAGTGTCCACCCGGATAAGATCAAAACTCAGAACACTGATAGCAAATAGGCATGAAATGGGAAGGAAAGACATCAGGAATATTAGAGCTTTTGTTTTAGAGCCTTGGCCAACACTGCCTTGCTGTCCTCCCTTTGACTTCAGGGAATCCCTTTTTTTACATTGCCAAAATGTTTCCACATAATACAGACCCTTGTCATGGTACAAGAAACAAATTCCTTGTTCATGGCTGGGAAAAGAAAATTCCTGGTGCAACAAAAACAAGCCCCACACGTCATATATCCTGTGATCATTCCAACCTTTCTACACCTTTCTACAGATATACTGCAATTGCTTGCCACCATCGCTCTGGGACGCAGCGATCCTTTGCGTCATGGAAAATGTATCCAGCATGGTGCTGGAATGCAGACAATCCGAAGCTGGCATTCTACCGGCTAGAGACTGCATAGACTGTTAACATGTCTGTACTTTAAAGCTGAAAAGTATAGCTGGCAGTGAGAGAAGTATATCCATAAACCCTGCCTTTAGTAGTTTTATGTTGAGCGATATTTCTTCAGAAATGTTTGAGCATTGCTTTGTGTCTTGAAAAGCAGAAAGAAGTGAAAGAGAATAAGTGGAAGAAAGGTTCAGTGATGGAGAAGAAAGCTTCTTTTTTGTTTAATTCTCTTGTTAAGTGGCACAGAGAGGCATGATTCAAAGCATGGCCCATCTTGCCTAATTAACACTTTGAAAGATAAAAGCAGTTTATTAAATCAATCAGGATGATGGTTGTTTGTGAATCCCAGCAGATAAGGCTATTTGCATATTAACTTTGCAATTCTAACCTACATTCGAGAATCTTCTGAGATTGTGGCCAGCTTCAATGTAAATATTTTCCTGACTACTGTACATGCTTTAAAGTTTCATTGCTTGGTGGATTCTCTTGTGGATTTTTTATTCATTAAAAATAAATAGATAGATACATCAGCAAATGGATAAATAGACAAACAAATGAATAAACAAATACCAATAGCAGGACACAGGGAAAGTTGTGCTTCAGATTTTAGGACAAATTAAGCAAAATCTATCTGGTTCTTAATTTATTATTAGATATTCCAAACACATGGTCTTAAATGAATATGAAAGGGGACAAACATGACTGTGAGTGAACAAAATAAGTGCCCTTGAGTTGGCGACCACATTGTTAAGTGAGTGTTTAAAAGTGCCCTGCCAACATTCAGTTCAGCTCCCAGCAGTGAGCTGGAGGCATGGTGCGCATGGCGAGGAAGATGGTATTGGAGGATAAATGCTGGGTTATGAGAGGTTGTGTTATAATTAGTTGCAAATGAATTATAGAGGGTTCTCATGGATAAGACACAGGGTATGTCCCAAATGGTACTCTGTTATAGTACACTTCTTTTGACTAGAGCCCTACAAGGTATATGGACTGTGGTGAAAAGGAGTGCACGGTAAGGGGAATAGAGTACCATTTGAGACCTATGGCGGGTTTGTGGTCCGGTACAGATGAAAGCTCTGACAAATTAAGCAAGATGTATTACTGGAGACAATGTTCTGAACACAAGTGTCAATGAACGCATGGCTAAGGCATGACTTCTCTACATTTCTTTCCTAAAGCCTAACTTCTATTGTGATTTATCATGTTTGGGATCAACATAATGTAGCAATATGTTGAGAAGATGCAAATGGATACATAATGCAGCGTATGGTTCTTTCTTCAAAACTATCCACGCAACAATATTAACTATTTATTATTATTTTGTTGAGAGACATGCCCTATAGGCACACAATTCCATCACAACATTAGAGCAAGATATACATCATAGTTAGACAATTTTAGATCAAAATTTGCATGAGAAATTCCCATTTGTAAGATTAGTTTTACAATAACAGCGTGCATGGATTTAATAAAATCCACCATCGTTGTCTATAATCTGTTTTAATTTTCCATTTGGCCTTTTGAATGGTTTTGACAGTACTGATGCTGTATCGTCCTTTACTTCTGTATAAATATGAATGTACTGTATATTCTGCAAGTTAATTTAGTGAAATTCTAAATATAATTGTTTTCTCCTAGACTGCCAAAGTAGTCCAGAAATATAATTGTATGGTTCTGGAGGTGAAACAGTCGTTTAATGATATAATAATAATTACTTTCTGTCCATTGTTCAAATTGTGCCCATTATTTGGGTCGTTCTACAAAAATCATTTTGGACTTAAAATAAATCTTATTCTAAAGCAGGGGTACTCAACTCTTACACCACGAGGTCCGGAGCATACTGGTTTACTCTTCTACCTCATCATTACTTGCACTCACTTGGTGTCCTGGGTCTACATTTGACTGCACTGAAAACAGTGTGTAGCAACACAATGTCTGAACACAACAGTGAAAACAAATTAGGACGAGAGATACGACGCCTTTGGAAGGTATTTGGACCACTGCACTTTCTCCACATTTTTTTGAGTTTTAGATTTAATTCATAATTGATAACGGGTTTTTTTGCCATCAATCTACCCACAATACCCCATAATGACAAAGTAATAATCCAGCCTTTATGGTATAACGGTTATACGGACGCTGCTTGAAGGACTCAGAGAGCATGAGCAAAAAGATTCTCTGGTCTGATTCTGAGACTAAATAAAATTATTTGACCTGAATGCCAAGCGCTACATCTGGCAAAAACGAGGTAGCAATCACATCATAGCTAACACCATCCCTACACGCATAGTGGTGGGAGCATCATGCTATGGGGTTGCTTCTCAGAAGCAGGGCCCAGGAGACAGGTCCGAAGCAAATACAGAGAGGTCCTTGAATAAAACCTGTGAATGTCCTTGAGAGGCCCAGCCAAAGCAGAAGCCCAACCAAAGCCTAGACTTGGATATAATAATAATACCAGAAACGGAACCCGGCAAGCCTAGTTCAGCCAGCCTGCAATTAAAAGTGAAAAATGTTGTTGCCTCGCTGGATTCAAACCCGGGTTTCCCACGTGAGAGGTTGTGTCTTTAACTACTACGCCAAGGAGCTATAAGCGTGTGAGTGTCGGTACAGCACCTCGACATTAGAGAACGCATTTTGTCATGCATTAACATTACGCCAAGTTTGAATATATCGCTAGACACCATTTAGCATTGTGTTAAACTGTCTAACGTATCTTATTAAGTTTACCTCCACCACAAATAGCATCAATGAACTGTATGGCTTTTGCCACTGGCCGTTTTTACAGCTTATTAGCCAGTAATAGACACCCCCTCGAGGGTATTATATTTTTTTCTGGGTGGCACCACTCTCATCATCAGTTGATACGAAGTACTTAAACAGAAACCCAGCCTAAAACCCCAGAGAACAACAAGAAATTGAAGAAACATGGCTAGGAATCACTTCCAAGCAGAGACCTAGAAAGGAGGCAAACTTGGAGGTGTGGCCAATCCTCTTTAAAAAAATGTTGTGATGAAAAATGAAGCTTAGACCAACATGGTCCTAAGCTTCAAGTTGCCGCAGTCTCTTTTGTAACGCCAAGCTGACTATGAGAGTCTACGTTTTTTGTAATTCTTGAGCAACTACGCTCAACTGCCTTGCTCAAGGGCACAACATAAACGGATTCGACCCAGCAACCATTTTGGTTACAGACCCAACACTCTAACAACTAGGCTATCCGCTGCCAAACAAGCTCCTCGATATCAGCCAGCTAAGTTGCTAGCTAGTTTGTGCTAGCTCCAGATTGGGCGTACACATGCAAAAGTGATTTAAATCTATTACAAGTACATGATGTCTGGAAATGTTTTGTTACAGCATGAAAAAAAAATCTCTGATTCACATAATGAGTGCTAAGGTCCAGCTGGTCTTAATTGGCCAATGTGGGGTTTTTTTTGTATTTTGACCCACTGGTGTACCAATTTTGCTAAATAATATTGTCTGGTTTATTTAAGATATTTTTGTGCGATTTCAGTGATTGGTTGTTTTTCAGCAATGAAATCTGCTAGTTAATAATGCCTATCTAGTATTTATTAGGGAATACTGTAAGGAAAATCTTAAATTAAAATGAATTAAAGAGTCTTCAAAGATATAAATTATATACAGCTCCGGAAAAAATTAAGAGACCACTGCACCTTTTTCTTTCCTTTCCAAAAAACGTCGAAAAGGAAGGTTTTGAGTGAGAAACAGAAGGGTTAAAATTAAGAGACCACTGCAAATTGAACACTTCTGTTCCTCACTCAAAACTTTCTTTTTCAACTTTTTTGGAAAGGAAAAAAACAAGTGCAGTGGTCTCTTCTTTTTTCCCCGAGCTGTATATCTAGAACTCCTGTTCTAGATTGAGAAGGGTAATTTCAGGCAAAAAAAACACATTGTTTCATATCAAATAAATTTATTCGCAATGCATTAACTGGCTGTCTCAGATTAAAAGTCAGGTGTGCACTTTGTTTTAACAATGAAACCTTTGTTACTACCGACCACAATATGCCTAAATCCCCCTCCTGCTAGCACACAGAGCCTTTCCAGATGGAATCTGGTACTTTAGTGACAAATCTGAAATTATGATTATTTATTATTATCCCTGCTTGGTTAATGCGATACAGCTTACAGTAGATAGATAACATGTCCATAGAGATAAAACTAGATCTATCTCTGTGTTATGGGTAATATCCCCAGGAGTATACTGTTTATAGTACTTTGGATTGTGGCTAGCACATTAGTGCTGGGATCAGCCGACCTGTTCGTGATCTTGAGTCCTGCTCTTCGCTACAGTACTGTTTATCACTAGAACTGAACGACATTCCCTATCTGATCATTTTTCATGAATTCCTGATTCTATTTTCTCTACATGAGTCAAGTTTTATTTTTCCTAATGCTAATTATAAACTGTGAAACACACCCTTTATACTGTACATCACATGGTTTTCTTCTGCTCTACTGCCCGTCTCGGAATGGCATGAACAATATTTCATTACTCCATGATACAGTTATTTCTTTAGAAATTGTGTGACTATACTGGCGCCTTGTGAAATAAACTGTACTTTCTTACTTATTAAAACACAAGCGGCACTTGCAAGTAATCACTCTCACTATGTTAGCATATTGATAGCACATGACGGTGTCACTCAAGGACACGTTTTCTTTTTTTTCTGCTGGAATACCGGCACAAAGATATCAAAGCCTCAAAGTTATTGACTAACTATGGACAAAGTAAAAAAAGAAGAATGTGGGATCAATACACAGTGTTGCTAATCCTGGTGCCTATCAATCTATAATGGGGTTTAAATGGGCATGAGCAACACTACAATGGGAAAGTCAGTACGTACTCACTGTAGTAAACTAACTATCTTGCATTCTAACTGTGAAACACTGTATATGAGTATTCCCTATATACAATTGTGCAATACCTTTGACCACAGCACTCTGAACTCTGGTCAAGAGCTGTACACCACATGATTTAAACAGGGTGTCATTTGGGATAGAAAACTACCAATGTCACACTTTCACCGACTTAACTGAGCATTTGCGTGTCCAATTCATGTTCTCTTTGATCATACTTGTAATACCAGAACAATATTAGGTTCTGTTGAAAATCTGAAATTGATGTCAATTTTTATAAGGGATCAAGCCTAACCATATTCTGGAGGAAATTAAAAAGTTTAAGTTGTGTTTTGAATAGAGTCAGAAAACTAAGAAAAGACCATTCCCATTTACAAACTTAAATAATCTGCTGATCCTTTAGTTTTAATTGCAAATGGGCAGGCTTAAATATCAGTTCAACTTTTCACGCTTGGAAACACCCTGTGTCACACTTACAGCACACAACCTAACGCTTGTTTCAACTCGCCATTGCTTGAACTCACTTCACAGTAAATAGAAGGCCAATTAAAGTGTGGAAGGATTAAAAACACGCAGAAAGCATTTCAATTTTTCCACTTTTGTTGAGAAAGGACAGTGAGACAGGCAAAAAAAACCTCTCCATTATGATCTTAAAATAAAAAGAATGTTCAGAGTTTTTGCCTGCAATTCGTCTCTTGAAAAGACCAAATAAAACACAAGCAGGGCCGATGAGGAATCTACACATGTTTTTCTCTGCCTCTTTCTTCTCCGTCATGAGTGCAACTAATAAACAGCCAGCTTCGATCAGTAGGCCAAGCTTAATGCTCATCTATCAATGAGTAGAACACTGCTCTCATCCTTCTCCAATAAAATTATTACCAATCTCTGTTATTAGCCCGCCTTAGATACCCTCCTGTCTGAAGATGTCTGGATGGAGCTATTAATTAGGGTATTCCTTTTGTAAGGGAGGTTTCAACATAAGCAGGGATATACAGAACAGGTCTATGATAAAGGGACTGAGCACTTTGGAAAGCTAGGTATCCTGCGAATGGGGAGAGTGACGCAAAATCAATACCCTGTTTGTTTATTGCCCTGACATTAAACCCTTTCTAGATCTGCTGAGCTCCCTACTCCAACCCCCACCCCCCCAGCACACCAAACACACACACTAACATTTTACATTTCACTATCCCAGTGGGGATCCTAAACATTATTCCCATTAGCAACCCAATTTTCCATCTCACCCCTAAACCCTGATTCTACCCCTAATCCCAATTCAAATTCTAACCCTAAATTTAATCCCAAAGAAAAAAATGTTTATTTTTTACTCCTTGAAGGATAGTAAAAAATTTACACAAAATCAAAAACAAACTTAAACACAGACGCAGACACACACACACACCCACACACACACCCACACACACACACACACACACACACAGCAACCCTTGCTCTGTTTGGCTCAGTCCAGTTGAATTTCTATATACAGACAACAGACACTGTAGTACAGACTACAGACACTGTAGTTGATGCGTTGTCTGTGTCCATCTGAAGGACGGTCTCCTACGCACACAAAACACAGCAGAACCCACACACATAAACACACACACACACACATACACACATACCGAACACGCACAAACAACACAAAGATTTAAAGATTTAAATATCTGATGAGCTGTTTGACTCTTATGAAATGCAAATGGGAGCTCATTTGAAATGAACTTATACTCCACAAATGAAATCAAAAGTAATATTAATGTAATTCAGATGTATATTTTTACTTCTCACTCTAATGACAGGACATGGGTCCCGGGCTGGCTAGGAAATCCCCAAAGAGCTTTGTCACTTTGTTCTTTTATTAATGATTTGTGCTTTTCACGAGAACGGGTATCTTCTGATGAATCGTTATCTTCAAGAAATTATTTTGACCAATCAAATGAAAAGGAAGACTGTTGTTTTCCAGACTCGCCTCTTGTCCATTGTGATTAGTTTGGAATATGTTGCAGATTTTAACATCATGTTAGTTTTTATTTTCCACACTCCACTCACTGTAAACATATACGGGCTCCTGTTTTACATGACAATACCAATGCTTTTAGTAGTATATACTTTTGAATACCAACTGACAAATGGTCAACATAATCTGGTTCAGTACGATTGCTCCAAATTCTCTCTTGGGTGCCTGTAGTTACCAGTGAACTGCTTTGTAAAGGAAAACTAAGTCATTTCTCATGTACATCTTAGTCAAACCCATTGAAAATAAAGATAACAGTTAGTCTTCCCTTTCCTTCCAATGTAGAGACGTTTTCAGAAAGAGTATGAATACTGGTAGCCTAGCCTCGCTCAGCAAACGTAGCTATTGATCACATTACCAACTGCAGTCTACTGAAGGTCGAGTTATGATCAATATGAATTGAGCGTCTGGAAATAAATTTGAGCGACCTGACATTAATGAGGGGGAGGACCCTTACAATTTAAGGTGGAATGGATATCCATAATATCATACATCATTGCTTCATGGTAAAATTACCCGTTTGTCAACGCTTGTATCATTACGTCCTAACACATACAATGCTTAACGGTTTTGTCCTCAGGGAGTTATATTGTGTCTCCCTGAACCAACAACATTGTCTATAGCGTGAGTGGCGACAGTCGTCGTTGGCACAGTGGTACCTCAGGCGTCAACTCCAGCAGCGTGTCTCCATGTCTGTCGCATGGTTGCTCACAGAGGCTTCAAGCCCTACCTGGGTCCTGGTTGTGCCATTAGCCGCCGGGTGGAGGAAGATTTCAGTGATCTCTTTTATCCCCAGGCTGGCCACTACAAATGAGTACAGGGAGGTTCCTCATAGCCACTGGACACGTTAGCGCTTGTCGGGGGAAATCGTGCTGTAGGCAGGTTTAGCTTTGTTTTATTACACACCATCACAGAAAGCTATTTGAATCAGTTGTTAGATTAAAATAGCTAATGTTTAAAACATTCTAAACTTCAATTATACTGTATAGGGAATATGCATTCAGTATCAAGACGATTAAAATGACAGTGAAGCGAAGAAAAAGTCTTCGATCGTACAATACGTATCAGTATTGCTTAATATTTTAGAAAAAATGCCCTGGTTGTGATCGTTTTGCTGAAGGAGAACTCGATCCATATCCTCCTTAAATCTGATGACAGTGTGCAGTGGGCAGCAAGTATAGGTGGTCAATGCAATTAAATTGTAGACCTGAGTGTATTGAACTTTGTGCAATTATACATGGGTCATCTCTGGACAATATGCTGGCCATCTGGTAGCATCTGTGCTTTTTTCCCCCACTAATAGAGTCCCTGCCATGGCTTTAGGCCATGGCAGGGAGCCCTGAACAGGTCACATGTTGTGTCTTTCAGCCATATTTAGGTCAGGCTTTTCTTTTTGGACAAGGGAATGCTTAATGCACAAAGGCAATGCAAGCCGAACCGAGACGCTGGGGCTCCACCCCCCCACCCCCCCATCAGATATGTAATGCCGCTCCAACATTACACCTGCACATCTTATTTTATTCCCATCCCTCGGGGGGGACGGGGGAACGGGGGGAGGAGCAGAAGGATAAACATATTGTTTTTTTTGTTAGCTGCCAGGTGCCAGTTTAAAGGATTCACGTTGGTAAGGTTTCCTGTAACAATGAATTTAGTACGCAGATATGATGATATTGAGGGTGTTGTGAGGGTGGGTTATGCACCTCTGAACAATGCTGATATTTACAATATTTACAGGCAGTTAAATAGGGTATTTAGTGTTCTGTTGCACAGTCGTGCAAGGAAATGTGTGTTTTCTGACATTTTTATTTTTGTGTTTTACAAATTTACAACAATTACATAATGCTAGATGTACCTTACAGATCAAGTTTGGAAAAAAAAAAAACTATCACTTTTTTTTTTTCTTCAGGCACCTCTGATGTCAGAGTGAATGCGAGCTGCGTTTCTAAGCTCCAAAGAGATGGGCCTCGGAAAATGTATGCAATGAAACTGCAGCGTAAAATTGACGTCCTGCCATGGCTTTCATTAAGATTAAAAAGAGCCACAAACGTAGGGTTGTGGCTATGAGCAAAACCAGTTAACCAAATATGAAAAAGAAAATATCTAATGGTAATATAAAAATACATTTATAAGGAATTCATTTCCCATTTTCAGGAAAGTGTATCATGTACTTTTGATTGCATGAGGGGCCGGGGGTTGACTATGTAGTTGATAAAATAACATCTGTGTTGTGGAATTCTCACATTTTGAGAGGACATTTGACAGTTAACAAGATTAATTGTCTCATATGGAAATGTAGAAGACCCCCCCCTTATCAAATATGATTGGCTTTTATTCCTGTTGGCACGCCCCTAATGACGATGCTTTAGATTCAGACCAAAAGGGCTGATCGGCTAATCAATTTGACAACCTAATTGATATAGGATGTTATTGGACAAGGAGGCAACAGTGATGTGCATTAGAGATGTTGCAGCAGGCAGCTTTCAAAATAGCTACTGGTAGGTCATAGCAAAGCACCACAAGGGGTCACATGAGGTCAACGATGAGGTTAACCCTATCAGGGAAAGGGCTCACTTCAAGACACAATTGTGTCAAGTTTATTAGCCACGGTCCGGTTTCATCAACCTTGGTTTAGTCGCGCTTGTCTTGATCAATGGATGCTTAGATTTCAGTGTGTATCAGGGATCTGGAGTTAGGGTTTTGGGTTTAACTGGGAACACGAACACTCGCATACCCTCACAGACACTTCCGCATGCAATCACAAATGCTCAGACGCGAGTCTCTCTAGAGTCATCGCGTGCACGTACACGCAGACACACACGCACACTCATGAGCAGAAGTGAGGGACCGCGAAAAAGGGCAGGAGAACGACAATGGGAGAGAGATTGAGAGACAAAGGGAGAAACAGCGATAGAGGAAGAGTGAGAGGGTGAGGGAAAAAAAAGTAAAAGGGAGAAAGAGTGAGGGTGTGCTAAAATGCAGCGTGAGAGCAAAGGAAAGCAAAAAAAAGGCCTGCATATCATTAAAAAGTACAGCATCTTCGCAAACTTCAAAAACCTTAAACTTTTTTTTTGTCCTTCTTCTTCTAAACCACATTCAAATGTGCAGGTTTGTTTTGGGGATAAAGCCTGTGACTTTGATCACCGCTAATTAGATGCTCACTAGTTTCCTTCCGTAGCGTACCTACAGCTCACTGGGTTGTATAGGTTATCTTCATAATCTCTGGCTGCTAGCTCTGGACCAGGGCAGCGGCTTCTCAAAGGGAGGGAAGGTGAGGACTGAACGATGAAAGAAGCCTTCCCTTTCACTGCAGATCAATACTCAGCTCTCCTTTGCCTATTGGGGATCGAGAGTTTGATTCACAAAGAGGGTTTTGCATAAAGATCTAAACAATGGTTCACAAGAATTTTTTTTTTCTTTTCTTCCTTTGCGTTAGACAAGCCCGGCCCATCTCTGTGTTTCTTTAGCTGTCTGGTCCTTCTTTCTTATTTCTCTCCATTAAGTTTGGAATTTACAAGAAGGTGTATTGCTTAATGAAGCAGGGTCTCAGTTTTTGTCACGTTTCCCAAATATGATCGACCTGCAGATTTGTGTGTATTTCTGATCTGTGTAGCTTAATAATAATTAATATGAATTTGTTACTCTCATTATGCTTTTCAAAGATTCTCACAGCTCGTAATAGCTGCCATAGAAAACATTGCATTGACATCTTCATACTGAGACAGATTAATATTGTAATGTTCCAAAAGGATAAAAATACACTGCATGAGAAGACTTAAAAAAATTACGTGACATTAACTATAAATACAATTTATCATAGCCCTAGAGTTGGCAAGAGAGTTGAATAAAACGCAACACTAAACTGCATAATTAGCTAATTTCATCAGTGCCAATCACACTGGGTCCACCCACTTTTTTCGGACAGGAGAACAGCAAACTTTCTGCCTTCCAAAATATTTGGTTATATCATAGAGAGAACAATTTTAGAGCTAATTCTCATTGTTTGACAATTTTTGCCATTGTTACAGAGAGGAAAATATGCTGTGTAATATCTTATGTAATGTTGTTGTCAACACCGTTAAATGAATAAAATGAATTGGTGTTGCCCCTCTGTTTCCTGCGTGGCTATTTGGTGGCTGTTTGGTAATCCAGCCCTGTACTGCATACCTCGTTGATTACATTTAGTTATATTTTGAGTTTTGTTACAATGTTCAATGCTCTGTTCTCTGCCTGTTTACTCTCCATCCATAAACAGCTAATGCTGTTCATGATTAGGAAATACATAATCCATACAGCCGCTAAAATAAGACCATTAAGACCCATTAAAGTCATTTGAGCCTCACAACGATGTGATTTCTAAGTAAGTTTAATGAAGTTTAATTCAATTAATACGATTTCCTTTGAAAAACAATAACACTTTCTTTTCTGTGGGACTGGACTGCCAGGGGAACCAAGATGACTTTAGATGATTGAAGGGGCTGTGCTGTATTGCTATCTTAGAAACAAACACATTTTCTGTCGGTCTTTATCGTGTCACTCTGGATATTATAATTCTAGAACTGTGTGAAAGTTGCGCCGAAGTTCTCAAGAGACTTGATTTGTGTCAGACATATGATTATCAGAATTCCGCTCTGCTTCCCGTACTAGATATTCTAATACCAACTGGTCTCATTCAGTGATCATAGTCAGACAGAAAGAACTGTAAATCCCTTACTGTAAAGAACGAATCTGACAATACATGGATTTGGCTTTCTTATTTTAGAGTAGCTTCTCCCCTCACACTGTGTCAGACATAAGAGGAACATCTGACGTCAGATGGGTTAAGGTGGAATCTTTCACAGACACTCAAATGTGCACCCGCCAAGACACACACAGATATACGCATACTGTGAATATATCAAAATAATAAAGCCACTTCACTCTTGCCGTCACACTTTTGCCATGATTGTGTGACCCTTTTTGCAAGTAATTTTCCTTGGATTAGAAAAACAATCAATCCAATCAAGACGAGAAGAGAGAAGAAAACGATTGGAGAGAGGAAATCTCTCAAGAAGTTGTAGAAGGGTGTTTAGGGAGAAGGGGAAAGGGAGCAATCTAGAGGGTTGGGTAGATTTCCGTCTCAAGTAATTCATTTAGGTCTTCAAAACTGTTTCAGAGAACAGAGTTACTGTGCCTTTGTTGTGCTTAAAACGCTTATCCACTCAGTATGAAGAAAGGCAATAAGAACACTTTATAAAAACGAGGCTACAAAGAGAATGAACGTTGAAAAAGTGAATGGCACCACTGATAAAGTTGAGCAAATTAAGTCATTGACCTGCGCTAGAGATTAATAGCAAACAAGGTGCCCCAGCTTCAGAAGTAATGAATATTCTTCAAACGGCCAGGGAACGATGATGGGGCCGCTTGATGTGGATGACATTGAAAGTTTCGGAGAACAGAAATATTCTGTCATTTTTCATTTGTATGCAAATTTGCCTGTTACACAAATTAACCTTTGAACCCCGTGTCACTCCTCATCTTGCGGAATCCGACCCCCTCCCTCTGCAAAACCCCATACGGTGCAGCCTCGTTGCTCCCCTCAGGTCAGCCCGGGCTCTGCCACCATTTAACAGGAAGGGGCTAAAGTCACAATGCAGCTCTGTGTTTACCCCCTGATTACAGGAAGCAAGAAGAACCAGCCCGATGAAGAGAATGAGAAAATCCAACTGCTGCCACCGCTGCCGTTGTAATGTGCAAAAGGCAGATCTTCTACTGTGGTCCCTCCCTGCCTGTGCAAAGCTGGCTCGATTGAAATGCTAAAAAGGCAACTGTGCCCATCCCGAATGGCTCCACAGCAGCTATGGCTAATCACTTCCAGCAGCTTTAAGGTGAACTAAACTCGAAACCTCCAGGACAAAGTACAAGCCCCGTTACTTACTTGTCCTTTCAGCCAAGAAGTTACCCTAACTCTCTTTCTCCGAATTGTCTTTATGTGGCGAACCACCTCAAAGAAATGCCACAAATGCCTTCATCTGCATATGAACACGGAGTAGTGATTGAGCCTGCTAATTGATGTGGCTTTAATTATGATAATAGGCTTCAGTGTTTCTGTTTCTTTCAGTCTTTTCACCCCTATTTCTCTTGGCACAATGGCACCCGTTGGTTGCAGGTGTCCATAAGGAGATGTTTCCCACTGCCAATTCACTTCTGAATTCGTCAACCCAGAAATGACCAAGTAACTCCACTGAAAACCCGGAAATGTACAAAGTATGCCAATACAAAACCATTTCTCCCAGGGCTGAAAATGAATTTGGTGAATGAAGCAGAATAGGCATAGTTGTAATCTCCCAGGGCGTTTGGTAGAAACCCGAAATCCCAAATGTACTGTGGCAAGTTTGGTGGTCAAAATGGTTTTAGACAAACAAACAAATCACACACGCCGACACACAAAAACACACTCTCTCACTATCTCTCTCTCTCTCTCTCTCTCTCTCTCTCTCTCTCTCTCGATGGCCACATGTAGCCAGAGTAAGTTTCCTTCAAAGGTTTCCCTAAGGATACACTGTATGCGAATATAATCCAAGCAGTCTTTGAAGTGCACACTTGAAATGTCTTTTGGCTCAAATACTGGAAGTGCCATCTCGCCTCCTGCTCTGGGTTATTGGAGAAGAAAAGCAGCTTCTGTGAAGTGAGGTGGAGAGTCCACACCTGCTAGTCCTTCTTCCCTCCATTTTCCCTCCATTTTCCCAAAATCCTCCAGCCCCCCGCAGGAAATGCCTTATTTAAAAAAAACATATACATCAAGCATCTGAATTTTCTATTTCTCTTTCTGCTCGGTTTTGTTTTGATGAACTCCCCCAAATGTAGTCTGGGGTACATTCGCAAAAATAAACTGTGACTTTAGAGGAAAGTAAAACAACCCTGTCTTAATCTCTGTCCAAAAACATGTTTGGGTTTTGAAGACGGACGTATCCTCACCATTACAATGCTTTCAGAACCATGGCCCGGGCAAGTGTTTGCTAATGGAAGCAGGATTCTAATGAGTTCTGGTACATACAGGCAGCCCGCAGCCCCTCCCTCTAGTCAAGAGGTCAAATTTTAATCACTGGCTCTCAAGATGAACATTTCCAACTGCATTTTGAGTGTTGCCCATCTCAAGCCACACAAGTGGCTGATAATCAACCCTGAAGTTGTTGAGGCAATTGAAAATGTGATTAGATACTGTGTGTTGCATGACTGCATGCCACTGAGTCAAGAGCAGCAGCCACACGACCATATGTCAGGTTTTGTAACTCCCTCAGGCAAGGCAATATTTCCGTACCTGCAGAATGTAGTCTAGAGCCAACCCCAGTTATAGAAAGCAACTACAGTATACAGTTATAGGAAGCAACTGCACCAAAAGTAAGGAAATTAAGGAAGAACTACAGCTAATGCCAACAAAAAAAAAACAGGTCAATCCCACAGAGACTGGGGTATTGTTTTCTGGATGTCCTTATCCAGTGTGTAAGAGAGGTGGCATTTCAAATGAAGAGCAGTTGGAACATTGTATACATTCTATCGAGTCATTAGTTCATGGCCTAGATCTGGTGAAGCATTCTAGTTGATAAGCTTGGACAGTCGCCACTGGAGGGTGTGTCTGTGTGTGTGTGTGAGTGGGGGTGAGGAGACCTGACAAGGTTTATTGAGAGACCCCCATGGAAATGATATTTTTACTGGAAACCTATAGTGGAGATTCATAACAAATGCCACAGGCTAAATAGTCTGGTCAGTCCCATAACATGATTTAAGTCGTAGGGGTCAGCGGGGGTTGAAATATGATTAAAAGGAGAAAAACATATGCTGACGCTGTATGAAGCAAAAACTAAAAGAAAAAAACAAACAGATAATTAGATAATTATTTATCAGTAACATAACAAAGAACGCTATACATGTTGAACAAAATGCAGTTATTCAAATTTTATAGTATATTGCAAACAGTAGCTGTTTCAAAATAAAACATACCTACTCTGTACATACGTACACATTCGACAACACTTACATTTGAATTAATCAAATCAAAATAAAATCTCCCAAAACTCAAAACTCCTGAAGAGAGTGTACAATCTGACTAATTCACTATTGCAGGCAAAGCTCCAGTGGACATTCTGAGTGTTGTGAATGATCCTAACAGCCGACTGTCCAATCTGTTCATGGGGGCCCTGAATGCAGAAGGCATAGTGACACCAACTGCTGTGATAGAGAGGTGGGAGAGCAGACAGGAAGTTTAGTAGCAGGCTTAGCGCCGCTTGCTGATCATGCCATGGTCACGTGACCAGTTTACTCACCGGTCTGAATATCGCCATCTGGTTTTCCACCTCCCCGTGCAGGACGGCAAAGGGTGGCAGAGAGAGAAATCGGACATCAGATGTCACAGCGTGCTGCCGTGTCCCCTGGGTCCTGCAGGACGAGGAGATAAAGGGGGGCGCCGTTTGGAGCAGTAGAGGGGCCCGGGAGGGGGGGGCGGGGGGGACCTGCGACGCTGGACGTGGTGGAGCGATCTGCGCAGGGTCACCTGCTTGTGTTGCCCAGGAAATCGTCTGAGTCGGTCACATTCGTAGCCACGGCGTTCCGCTCATTCCTCTGCTAGGTTCTGCTGGATTGTTTGCGCGTCATGTCGGAGAAAATCTTGTGCTGTTACGACACCGATAATCTAAGATGGCAGGGCATCGCAGCCGTTTCAAAACCAGTGCGAACTCGTCTCTTCCTCTGGGTGGTGGTGCCCGTCCTTGGGGGTTGAAAATGCTTTTTGGCGAATATTGCGCTGTATGTCGTTGTGCCCGTGGGTTTTGTGGGAAAAAATTCAAATGCCTCATGGGACAACTGTTAATAAAGCACTAACGTTCACTGTTCAATGTCCAATACAAGGTAGCAACAGTGGTTGTATTCGTGTTTGACAATAAACCACAGAGAAGCAGTTAGTCATCAAATGTCTCTGTGTAGGTTTCATATCTTGCATGGCTTGCCTGCTGCTTTGAACTGAAGTTGTTTCGAACGGCTGATTTTCAGTCTAATATTGTGCTAATGCTTTTAATTTAATGTTCGCAGCCTCTGTAATTGGTATAATATTGCAATATAACACATTGTAGGGGAACCTTTAGCATTAGGCAAAACCAAATTGAAAAATCTGAAGCAAATGGTGAAAATGACTGGGATGGAAAGGGAAACCCCATTAAATCTAATTTGTTCTGCACTGCTGTGGGGGTAATGGACACACACACACACACACACTCACACACCCACACCCATTATTGGCTCTTAAAGGTAACTGCTGAGGTAACGTGCTATAGTGCTTTACATTCCCCGGACATATCTGATTCATTCTGCTATGTTAGCGCTATGTTAGCGCTAGGTAGGAATCTAGGTGTACCGCGGCTGTTCACCATTGTTTGAGTACCATTTACTTTTCCTGTCAAGTGCAGAAAGAGAACCTCGGAAAACCTCCGGAGGCCTTCCTTCTTCAACCCACAGAGACGCGTGGGAGAGGTGTGCCACACAAAGGGGTGAATTAGCAGAGCCAACAGACCTTCAGCTGATGGAGTTCAGGAGATAGGGATTGGAAAAGAAGTCCCTCTGGAAGATCTGAAACCAAGCAAGTGTCCCAAATGGCACCTTACACCCAAGGTAGCACATTACCTTCGGCACTAGCTCTATAGGTCGGCGTCAGTAGTGGTACACCATGAAGAGAATAAGGGTTCTATTTGGGACACATGCTGCAACATACAACTCCATTGGGACATCTTAAAACAACCACTTTGTAATGTGACTTTTGGGAAATTAATACAATGGCTCTTTAGTTAGATGCTGGTAACAAATACAACAAAGACATTACTTTAACCGTTTTCGTTCAAATCAGTAACATTAAACAGTAACATTAAAAGACATCAGTTGCCTCCTCAAGGAGCAAAAAACGATTTGTCATGAAAGGATACACTGTAAAGTTAATATCACATTTCTTTTTAAAGAATACATCAGTAGTTTGGGATTTTAATTGGTTTTAGGATTGATACCCTTAAAAGAATAGCATGCAGAGGGTAAACTCTGTTTACATGAAGGTAAATAAGAAAGTATCAAACACATTGAAATTTTAACACCTGAAGATGGGCAACTGGGTTCATAACATCACAGAACTATTTTGTTGAAATCATCTTACACGACTGCCGGATGTGGTATACAAAATATCGGAACGTGTTTGTGGCTTGTGAGTATCACAGCAACAACTCCTTGTTGAAATGAAACAATAACTCCACAATACAGGTATAACACAAAACAAATGTAATTGCTTTGCAGATACAATTTAATGATATTTTTCAGGAAATACATTCTGAAGCTGTAGTCCACCGTTAAAAAAATAATTGCAAATACATTTACTGTATAAAAAGTGTACAACATTAACTGTATCTTCAAACTTACCAACAACAGATTCATTTAATTGCAACACAAGTCGTCCTCCTACAAGAAGATATGGAATTCACATGTCGAATTACCACTCATCCAGAGAAATACCGTACAGTGTTCACTCCAGTACAAGAGTTTTGGCTGTAGAGGAAGAGGGGCCAGGGCCCATCAGACATCATGGCCCACAGGCCCCCTCGGACCACTCTGCAGCTAGGCTAAGCAGTCTTGGAGAAAGGTGTGCAGACGCTCCGGTCTGCTCACAGCGAAACAGATGGGAATGCGGGAAAATGCCGGACAGGCCGAATTCCGGTCAAAAGAAGGTGATATCGGAGCATGACCGCCAGCATGTCCGGAAACACCTCTCTCTCTCTGAAAACACACAAGGGAGCCGGGTCGGCAGTTGTTGTTGGGGGGGGGCTGGAGATTTGTGATTTTTTTTTGGCAACTCAGCATCTCTGTGTCAGCCTAGCCATAGCCTAGCACTCTGTTTCAGGAGCTGCAATGAGATGATCATGAATGCTTCTGCCAAGCCTGTTATTTGGAAGTTGGTGATGAGTGACTGGGGAAAGAAAAAATTGCTGTAGGGGCCAATCAGCTGCAGACACTCTTTCACTATTTGTATAAGTATCTATTATTTTAGTTTACAGGTCAGAACAACTTGAGAAATAAATAGTCTCCTTTTATGGATCGTTGGGAGTTGGCTTGATAAAGCTGGCAGAGCTCCAAGCTCCCAGAAGCCTGATTTGAACTGAATTTGCCTCTGTGAGCATTTTGGCAGCTTTTCACAAAGAACACCATAGCACGTCCATCTCATAGCGGACAAAAGTTTAACAAACAACTATTAGGATATATGGTTACTCATGGTGTGGCCTCTTGACCCCACATGTCGTGAGAAGTAAATAATTGGGAATAAACTAACAAAAGAACACTGAAAACTTCAATATTGCAGTAAAAGTTTCAAAGCCTGTTAGTGAAATGTGAGAAGACATCATCTTAACTATCAGCTTCCATCATAATGGAATAGAAACAATGGAAGGTTAAAAATTGGTCAGCGCCGCTCAATATTTAAATAACAGCAAACACCATCCCCACCATAGATATACAGAAGGATCAGCCTACTATCTAGAGCTCTATATCTATGATCCCTACTGTACAAACAAGCAAACAAAAAAAAAAAAACATTATTATTCCAGCCGGGCCGTTCGATGTCCGTCCTAAATGTTATATTTTTTCAACCAGAGAATCAGCTACAATGCAGAGGCCATGTACACAGAATCCTTAATTAGAGATTAGAGAGTAACAAAACCCTCGACTACAGTCTCCATGTGTCAACTGACATACAGTACAAAGGAACAAAGAGAGCAAAGTCCTCTCCTCTCCTTTTTCATCTCCGAAAATGTAAAATGCATTAGATAGTGACTGTGGGTAGGTGCGCCCCGGGCTAGATTACAGCTGCACGCTCGATTGTGTAGGAGGACAGTTTTACCATGCACCCAAGGGCCCACGTAACCTCAGCAAAGTCTACTAATACCATAGTTAAATGCAAAACACGCACACACACACACACACACGCGCGCGCACGCGCGCACACACAAAACACACACACACATGCGCACACACAAATGTCATTACAGTTAAACAAAAGTTTCAAATGACTGGAGATGATACATTTCATTGTGTCTTATCAATCTACTTCTCACCCTTCTCCCTCCTCCCCCTAACCATTTTGTCTTTCTACTTATTTTTTTTTTTTTATTGCTTTTATTTTCTTGGCCTGGTGTCATACCACAAGCATTCCAAAGTACAAGAAAAAAAAATGCTAGTGGATGTGAATGCCAGAGAAAATAGCCGCGAGCATCGAGAAGAAGGGACATTTTGAGTAAAGGTTCTGTGGTTTGCTCAGACTAACGCTACGGAGGCTCTAATGACACTGGCTGACTAGCTGTCCCTGGGTCTGCACTTCATAGGGCCAACAGGAAAACAAAAGAGGAACAACACCATGTTATTGTCACCAGTGGTGGTAAAATAAATGGGTGGGTAAACTCCAGTTGCCATTCGCGGTTTATTTCCCTGTACTTTCGGTGCATTATTTTGCGAAAGGTGGTCAAAGTGTCGTGCGACATGAAGAAGGTGGGTAAGCATCCAGAAAGCTGGAGGCATGTGTTATTAGTGAACACAGGAAAAGCTAGGAAGTTAAAAGGGATAATCGGTGTCCACAAAAAATAAAAACCTTTGTTCATCAGTTTAATCAGACACCTCATGATTCATGTCTGTTGTTGTATTGGTAGAAGCTTAATAGCAGACTTAATGTAATCTCAGGTCAACACATAGGGACATTACACAGTTAATTCATGTTGGTTGGCCGTTTTTTCTTTTTTTAAAACAATATTCGTCATTATCATTATATTGAATATTAGAAACTGTAGTCGATAGAAACATGATAGTGGTAGCAGTGGGCAAAACCAATATGTCTTTTTACAGGTTACAGTATATGTTCATTTTGTAAGTGAACAAAAAATAAAGAAATAGATGATGTGCATAGCATCTAACGAGAGAGAGGCAGAAAGAGAGAGATAAAAAGGAGAGAGAATGTATTAGAAATAGAAAGGCAGAAAAAAGAGAGAGAGAGAACGTTATGTGTGTATAACATGAAATAAACAAACACATTGGCTCCGATTTCATCAGATAGGTGGTACCATGTAGCAGGATGCTGTATGAATTACAGCTGTTTGTCTTCCAGCTTTCTTCAAGATTAATTAAATGCAAATGTAACACAATGAATCATGGGAATACCTGCCAGAAATCTTATTAATACCTTCACTTAAAAACCCCTCTGCCGAAATCATTCATTTGCAAAAGACGGCTGCCAGGCGGCAGGGCCCTTCTTCTGCTCTCCTCTCCTTTCTCGCCTGAAAAACAATTCATGGACGGATTCCCAATTAGTCCAGAAGCACTCTGATCCTCCCTTCAGCCCCTGTGGCCCTCAGAGGACACCACGATAACCTGGCAACCTATAGGTGGAGGCGCAGCCAAGTAGAAAGCGTTTGAAGGCTGTGGCTTGGCCGCACTAACGTTGAAGAAAGAAAGAATTCCAGCACCATGTCATCCAGTACAAAGGATGAAAACAGATTCAACCGGAAATTCACTGTGGCACCACATATGGGATACATGAGTGTGCTTATACTGTATGTTCCCCTCTCTTCTTTGTGCAAACACAAAAAGAAAAGTCATCCTGCATGTGAAGCTGGTGACATGTGTAGCCATCATAAGGTCTGTGTGGGTCTGTGTTGAATTTGGGGGCTGGGCGGTGGCAGAGAGACGAGATCTGAAGCCGCCACAGGTTTGAGGCAGATGGCTCGGTGTCAGCTATGACAGGCAGCCAGTCCTCTGGCTTCTCAGATTTTTTTTTGCTTCGCCCACTCCTCCCTCCCTCCCTCCCTCCCCCACACCCCTCCGCCTCCTCTTTCCATCTCCTTTGGCCCCTTCTCCCACCACTTCTTCCCTATGATCAGGTAAATATGGGCACACTCTGGAAAGTTCCGCGGATGGATTTCGCCCAGGGCTGCAAGTTTGTGACTTCGCCCCATCTGTCACAGATCTTCAACTGGCTCCGGCTGCCAGGACGGACCTGGATTCTGTTTGTGCTCTCAGAACTGCTTGGGAAGGAGACTGCAGCCATATCAGTGGAAAGGAAGGAGAGAGAGAGTATGAGAGGTGTGGGGGAGGAGGAAGCGGGGTGGGAGAGAGAATGGAGGAGGGAGGGTGAGTGTGTGAGAGAGGGAGGGTGTGCGTGTGTGTGTGAGAGAGACAGAAAGACACAGAGGAAGAGGGAGAAATGCGAGAAATGGGAAGAGGGAGGGAGAAAGGGAGAGTACGAAGAGGAAGGAGAAAGGTAAGAAGAAAACAGAGAGGAGAAGGAGAGGGAGAAGAAAGGGAAAGGGAGAAGAAACAAGACATTTGTGATGTAAACGAGTCAGTAAATGATTATCGTGCCACTGTGTTTCTCTACTAACTGCTCCTTCCACCAATCTCATAAACCTGCATGTGGCTCCTTGGTTAAATTGTCATGTACAACAACCAACAACTAAAACACAAACCTGTGGTATGCTTTGAAGGCCAAGGTGATATTTTGTGGCACACCGACAAATCAAATAGCAATCTGAAGTTGTGTTGAAGGGACAAAATAGTATTGATCAATCCAGAAAAAAATCAACTATTTAACTTCAAGCCTTTCAAGATATCCCTATTGCTGTCACAAAACCTGTCCAAAACGATTGATAATCTTAAAGAAATGTGTCATTTGGGGATGTGCCATTTCGGAAGTGATGCGTGAAGGACTTCTAAGAATGAACTTTTATAAAACCTTTCTGTGGACATGATTGACATATGATGGTGCTTATTAAATTTTTTTGGCGTGTACTATAACTGAATTAATAAAAGTCTGGGTTGGCGGTCTTTAAGTGGTCTCATTACATATGGAACCGGTTTATTTTTTTCACCTTTAATGGAAGTCACACTGCGTCAGTTCATTCACCTCAGAAAATGCCATTTACAATTTCTTATTCCCTCATTGAGGCACTGGGAGACGATATAGTGCAAAACACAAAACACTTCACTTTCTATTTCAGCCAAGATGGGACCAGTTGACTTTCAGTGTCACAAATTCGTCAAATAATCTATCAACACAGTGTTCTGAATGACACTGAGACTAAGGTTGGAATGTGTTCCAACAACAACAAACAAACAAGCCATAACACTGTTCTTTATTTCGTAATGTGAGTTTCTTTATTTCGTCTCCTCATTTTGTGCCCAAACATGTGAAAGCACACATGCGATCTCCATGGAGGGTTTTAACCTAAAGCTGGTTGACCATGGAAAAAGACCTACTGGGTAAATGCTGCAATGTGAGTTTGTTTCAATTTACAAACAGCTGTGAATTTCATGGGCAAGTTATTATTTTATTTTTCCAATGTAAAAGTTTACAACTGATGCAAAAAGGAACTCCGGAATAGAAAGCTAACTTATGAAAAAGAATGTGATTCTCATAAAAAACATAACAGTCTAAATAGGTATGATTTGCCATATGCTGGAGGCTGTTATGAATTAGATAGAGATGTCTTAAACCTCACCAGCATCGCTCAATGGGATGGAAATTATGTGATGTAAAACTCGTGTTAGAAAGTTTCTGCCGTGGACCTTTAGGTTGACAGAGAGAGTGGCTGACTGATGTTGAGGACTACATCATTGATTAATGAGTATTTTTTCACTTTAAGGCCGCAACTTTTCATTTTTCTTTCAGGATGTGGAAAGTCTCATTCATTTAACTTTAATATATGAAGGACAAAAGCTAGGTGGGACTATGGCTCGGTGTTCATCATGTCACCAAGGAGTCGATGTCGCTGTCTGGGGACTACTGAAGAAAAACTAGAAAATGTGTGAAGATTTTGTTCGGGACTGTTTATGGCAAAAGGCATAAATAATTGACATAATATAAAGTGGGAAGTTTCCTGATTACAATAGTGCAGTTTGACTAGTAGAGTACTGAGTATTAGATGCTATGTATACAAACACACAGTATATATAGTAAAAAATATGAATAAGAATTAATATCTGATTACTTTTTGGAGCCAAGTTTTTTAGGTGGTCTGCTGTGATCTCTGCCATGGAACAAAGATAAAAAAAAATTGAACCCGTTTATGATCATCTATATGGCAAATCTGCATGCCTCTGAAGCATTTAGTATTAGTAATTTCCTGCCTTCTACTGCCTAATAAGCTAGCACCACAGAACTGATAGTAAGCATTTTTAACCATCATGATCCGGACTCTAAGCCATTGCCTATTCAATAGACAGTGGAAGGTAATGAGTTTGAACCACTGAGTGTTAAATTGCATTTTTGTTCTCTGCTCAAACAATATCTGTGGAATTTAACAGTGTCAAACAGTTTTCAAATGTTTCTTCATCTTTTCAAATTTGTAAGCTTACTAATTTTTACAAATGTAAATGTGTTACAATTCACTTTGAGAAAATGTACCTTTCAGTATGAATTAAATGGAGAAAGTTTAGAGTTTTTCCTTACAGTTGAAGTGTAAATTTCAAATCCTGTCTATTTTTAAAAAGGACTCAGTACTGAGTTAATATGTCATATATAGGAAATCTAATTGTATAACACCTATTACACATTCAAGGTTTTACTGTCATATACTTAACTATTTTGCATGTTAACTATTTTACATGACAGGAGGCACATTTGAATACCCTTACAAGTAGTCAGATATCATGCCTGCTATTGCAGTGTGTACAAAACAATGATGTTTTGAATCACCAATATTTTCAGTTCGCCTTTGGCTCCTAGACACGTTAAAGACAAGATTCACAAGCACGCATGTTATTTTAAAACACAATATTCATATTCAAGAACAAACAGCAAAAAAGTCCTACTTGCAGTAAGTTTACCTTTTCAAGGATGAGAAAGTTGTTTTGACCTGAATGCTGCTTTTTTTTGTCAGTACTTGCAAAGACACGCTGTATGACATACTTTTTTAAACTTTTATCAGACTTTGAGTTCATGTTCATCTATTTGCACTTACTACCTTAACATGGTGTCCTCTGGCAAATGTCTGGCCTCCTGCAAAATCCCTGTAGCCTTTTAAAGAGTGTCTCAGGTATAGATATTCAGCTGCGGGGGGAAAAATAGATACATATTTTATGAAACAAAAACCTCAAAGCAGAACCTAGATATTAGTCACTTTAGTAATTAAAAATGTATATTGCTCTGTGCAGTCTCATGCTGTGCATTATTAATACCTGATTTTTCGAAGTTACATCGGCTCAAAAGGATTTTTAATGCAAAACAGTCCCTCAGAGTGACTGTGTGCACTTCTGTCGTCTCCTGCGGGTGAATTAACAAGTCCTGTACCAAATGAAAAACATGTACAAATTTATATTGGCAGGAATGTATCCATCAGGTAGAAAAGTGACACAGAAAGAAATCCAAATTCTAGATGCATGCAAATAATTTACGGTGTAACCCACATAACCAGAAAATACATGCAAACACCTATGTTTTAGCAAATACTGAAAATAAATACTAGCGTCTTATAAGTTTCTTTTGGATACTGGTACGATTTGGAATTATGAGACAAGATACAGTACAAAAATGATTTCCAAAAAGTGCTAAATATTCGCTACATACATATACTATGTTGAGGCTCACCATACTTTCCAGAAATAGCCAACTAGATACCCCAAGTGAAGACCCCAAGACCAATTCAAATAATTACCTTGGTGGAGTTGCAGTGTAAAGTCCTTCAATTCCGAGCTTGAAAAAGTTAGCCAGCAGTGTGAGAATCTCCTTTCTGCTCCATATGAGGCGTTAATATTGGTATGCTGGCTTCAAAAAGGCATCCGTGTTTACACCAAGGGAAGGCACAGAATCTGCTCTTCATTAACAGCTGTTGCAATTGAATCATGGCTCATGACACTATTTATTTTTTTTAAATAGCACAGGCAGTTGGAATATTACTTCACAGCATGACTTATGATGTACTGTAACTTTCTACACTAAACAATATAAAATACCCCCTACGAACTGTCGGAATGTTCAAGTTTGGTGAGCACAAAGTTGCAATGTGTTACCTACTAGTTTGGATGTAAACAGTATAATGTCATAAAAAAATCTAGATTCTATACAACTCTAATCAGTGAAAAGCTGGCCCAGTTTCTTCAGCTACCAATAATGTGGCTATGTAGATTATTTTCTTGCTGTATTTACCAATACCTTCATATATCTTCATGTTTCGGTGACAGCGGTGAGTTTTTGCTGAATTTGGTGGATCATATTCAAACCCACGCTGCTGCTGAGGCAGTGGCTTAAAGCATTTGACCACCCAAGGACACAACTATTAAAATGTCATCTGGTACATTTACTAGTTACCTGTTTGAAAGGGTAATCTGTGTTGGATTTATTAAACCTTCGCATCGTCCACATTCACTAAAATAATCACATTTCTTTTGTATTACTGTTCCTTTTAACAGGGCATTGAATGAAGTAAAGAAGGATCCAACTAGCATATTTGATGTGTCATCATAGATATCTCTGACTGATGGTCTCACTCGTTGCAAACTTAACATGTTTTTTTCTCACACACATCCATATATATACATATATAAAAAATTTATATATATTTATATATATATATAAAAATTTTATGGGATTACCTGTAATTTGTTATATGTAATCAGTTACTCCTCAACCCTGAGTGCTAATATGGCTAACACCTGTAGCAGTGAAGCTTTATTGTACTTTAGCATGTATTTACACTATACTGCCCAAGTAATCTGTACAGCTTGTTTGAACTATTGCACGTAAATTGTAGGCCAACACAGATACAAGTACACATACATGAAAACATACTTTCCTGGCAGTTATAATTATAATACTAAAACTTTAAAATCTATAATTACACACTTTGCAGGGAAATATAATTAATATGCACAACAGCAAATTGCATGAAGTCATATCTTATTATGAATATTCAAATTACAGTATAGAATTACAAGCTGGTAATTCCTTCAAAAGAGTTCCAATGATTTATCAACGCACGTTAAAGCACATTAAAACTATTGCCATTGTGACCACTCATTCAATCAAAAGGACGTGATAACAATAAAATAAAAGATTCGAGAAGCATCAGTTTTGAATTCTGCGCGCAGTTTACTTTCATAGCAGCAAGTCTTTTTGTTGTCCCTTTACACACACAATGCAACTCACATATAAAATGTACCCTGCATAATCTATTACAGTCTAAATTGAATTTTAATTGAATCAGCGTCAAAAAGGCAAACAATGACGCCTCTGTGGCAATTAATAAATTGTCTGAGAAATCTATGAGGCTTTAAACTTCTATTCAATTTAGTCCATTAACTATAAGTGCACATCGTTATTATTTGGCTTTTGATTCTGCAATACTTCCCTGATAAATTTGTTTAGTAAAATGACTCACTTCCCTGAGAGTCTTAAAGGGACTATGACTGTATTTCAAAATGACACCCTATTCCCTATATAGTGCACTACATTTGACCAGAACCATACAGGCTTTTTAAATACTGGTACGGAATATGATGCCCAGCAATATATACAGTGGATATAAAAAGTCTACACATCCCTGTGAAAATGCCAGGTTTTTATGATGTAAAAGAATGAGACAAAGATAAATCATGTCAGAACTTTTTCCACTTTTAATGTGACCTATAATGTGAACAATTCAATTGAAAAACAAACTGAAATCTTTGAGGGGGAAAAATGAAAAATAAAGACCTTACAATAACCTGGTTGCATAAGTGTGCACACCCTCTTATAACTGGGGATGTGGCTGTGTTCAGAATTAACCAATCACATTCAAACTCATGTTAAATAGAAGTCATTACACACCTGCCATCACTTAAAGTGACTCTGATTAATCACAAATAAAGTTCAGCTGTTCTAGTAGGATTTCCCTGACATTTA
>JACXGI010003837.1:47594-59051 GCA_016801175.1 Esox masquinongy
CATTGTTGAAAGATATCAGTCAGGAGAAGGGTACAAAAGAATTTCCAAAGCATTAGATATACCATGGAACACAGTGAAGACAGTCATCATCAAATGGAGAAAATATGGCACAACAGAGACATTACCAAGAACTGGACGTCCCTCCAAAATTGATGAAAAGACAAGAAGAAAACTGGTCAGGGAGGCTTCCAAGAGGCCTACAGCAACATTAAAGAAACTGCAGGAATTTCTGGCAAGTACTGGCTGTGTGCTACATGTGACAACAATCTCACGTATTCTTCATATGAATGGGCTATGGGGTAGGGTGGCAAGACGGAAGCCTTTTCTTACAAAGCCCGGCTGAAGTTTGCAAAAACAAACATCAAGTCCCCCAAAAGCGCATGGGAAAATATGTTATGGTCTGATGAAACCAAGGTTGAACTCTTTGGCCATAATTCCAAAAGGTATGTTTGGCGCAAAAACAACACTGCACATCAACCAAAGAACACCATACCCACAGTGAAGCATGGTGGTGGCAGCATCATGCTTTGGGCTGTTTTTCTTCAGCTGGAACCGGGGCCTTAGTCAGGGTGGAGGGAATTCTGAATAGTTCCAAATACCAGGCAATTTTGGCACAAAACCTTCAGGCACAAAACCTTCAGAAAGATGAAGAGGAAGTTTACCTTTCAGCATGACAACGACCCAAAGCACACATCCAAATCCACAAAAGCATGGCTTCACCAAAATCAGATTAACATTTTGGAATGGCCCAGCTTGAGCCTAGACCCGAATCCAATTGAACATCTGTGGGGTGATCTGAAGAGGGCTGTGCACAGGAGATGTCCTCGCAATCTGACAGATTTGGAGCACTTTTGCAAAGAAGAGTGGGCAAATATTGCCACGTTAAGATGTGCCATGCTAATAGACTCCTACCCAAAAAAACTGAGTGCTGTAATAAAATCAAAAGGTGCTTCAACAAAGTATTAGTTTAAGGGTGTGCACACTTATGCAACCAGGTTATTGTGAGTTTTTTATTTTTCCCCCTCAAAGATTTCAGTTTGTTTTTCAATTGAATTGCTCCCGTTATAGGTCACATTAAAGGTGGAAAAAGTTCTGACATGATTTATCTTTGTCTCATTCTTTTACATCACAAGAACCTGGCATTTTAACAGGGGTGTGTGGACTTTTTATATCCACTGTAGATCAGATAGGTCGGACTTGGTTTAAATGAAGATGATACAAGACTGATACCTTTGTCAAGCTGTTTAAGAGAGAACTGTGTGTTAAGGGAGTAGCCTATCTACTTTCTTCCCATGATAGGAGTGGAAAACAGCTCATTTTGTGGAAATGAATAGATGAAAGAGGAAAAAGAGGAAAGTTAAAATGGCTGTGACTGCTACTGGTTGGAAAGTAAATACAATGAGGTGATTAAAACAGGGCCGCTTTAAGCATGTTGCTAATTAAATGGATATGCTAATGCTGTCATACTTAGCAGATGGAATTAGAATTACTTAATGTAATGCACATGTTATGGTATTCTTAACATGACACAGAACCCCCGTGCTGGAATCATACTTTGCCATCAAATGTTTTTTCCACTAGCAACAGCCCCCTCTCGCAAACACTACCCAACTCAGACACCTCTCCACCCACCCTTGTTCAAAGAGATAGAGGGAAAATATGAGCGAGTGAGGATATCAGAACTTTGACAGAATTTTTAAAGTTGTATCCTAATTTCGCCCCTTTTCACAGTAAGCATTCCTGACCTCCCCCAATGGTTTCACAGGGCAACATGGTTTGTAGCAGGATGGTGGGTGGGTGGGTATCACAGCCCCCTTATTAGTTTGGTTGCAGTCATTGTAAAGGTATGGCTCTGGAAATAGACACTCTGGGACAGAAAATGACTGTTCCTCAAATCACAGTGCAACACGTACACACTAACCCAGAACGAGGCATTGTCTTGTTAAGCTATGACTCCATCTTTCTTTGATATGGGGCAGACTCCAACAGTGTCAAAGCTCCTGTCTACCGCCTTTATGTTCCTCTGGTCCAGAAAGAAAAGACATATAGACTGGGTGGAGTTAGATCAAATCCTGAACAATCCCCCTCCAGCTCTCTGTTCAGACTGTTAGTACTGGTCGATTGAAGTAGAGTAGTCTGAAGCCAAATGCATGTCTGTCAAATTGGGTGGGGGCTTTACGTGAAATGGACTACATTGATCAAAGAAACTCTCAGGTGAATGCCTTGTGGTAAGGTAAGTTGGGTCTGGAACATAAAAAAAGATAAGCATATTCAAATGTTAATGAAAGTCATTCTATAAAGGAAAATATAATTTTTTCTGTAAAAAATCAACACATGGGACAAGATGCTAGAAATCGGGAGGGGCTGTAATCGCAGTCCATATATCGGCTTTAAAAAACATTACATTATGATACATGAACTAAAAAGGACCATGAGAGGTTTAATGTTCCTTTAAGCTGTCATTGAAACATATACCTGCTATCATTTCTGCTCTTAGCATGACCGAGATACTGATTGTCTAATGAGAGCCATACAGTTGATGAACTGAGTACCATCCAACCGTTGCCTTTTATATTTCTGTCAAACCTAATGACATTAGATCTGTAATTACCAGATTATTCACAGTTTCTTCCCTAGCAACTTTTGAGGTATGAGACTATTATTAATATGTTCCATTCCTCTACATGGATGTATGCGCAAAGTAGTATCCTACAATCTGTGCAGGACTGAACATCACATTTGATTTTCAGGTCATTATTGACTTCCTGTAAGTCAATAACAATGCTGTGAATTTCCAAGATCTTTGAAAAGATGACACCATTATTAAATTGAGTAAAGAGTGGAATTATGGTAGTTGCAAAACTCCCCAAAATGTCTACATGCGTCAATGCAACCTGTCTGAAAATTGCCAGAAATCAAGTAAGAATATGTATGAAATCTGAAAAACTGGGGATTTTGCGAACGTTACCAGGCTTTCGCATCAATTATCAAGATATCGTGAGCTATACTCTAGGACACATTGCAGCTTTGGAAATATCATGCCTTTGGCTAGAAACTGTTACAGAAAGTGTAATTCTTTTAAAGCCTATTGTGTAAAGACCAGTCATAGTCCCACACAGGGTGTTAGTGTTGGGACTATAGCCACCTGGGTACCTGCATGATACTATTGTACCATGGAATCTGAGTTTCGAGTCTGGCTCCCACTCTGCCTTGACCTGGATTTACACCACTGGAGTGGATGAGAAGAACACATAGGACAGAAAGGCTTAGACCTTCCTGTTCCTTCCTTCCAAAAACCAGGACGCAACCAAGACCTAGATGAAGCGGATCAGAACACTAACCCGCTTACCCACCATAACCGACCCCAACGGGCACCTGAACACCGCCGGCCTCAACCCCCCCCCCTCCACCTCCCGTTGTCGCATGTGGGAAAACATCTAGGGAGAGAGACTTCTGAGCTGCCACAGTAATTAAGTACTAGGAGGAGGCACAGAGAGGGAGTGCAGAGAGCCTCACAGGGGGACCCTGTGCTGCCTACTGCAGACAGAGAAGAGAGAATGCTGCATGTGACGCTCAGCTTAGCTTCCCTCAGGCGCGCTCTGGACCGCCATTGGGCTAGTTCCTGGCACCAGTAGCCCAGCCCAGCAAATACACTCTCCACCAATGCCTAACCATGTACGTTTCCAATGAAGATATGTGGATTAAAATCCAATATTCACGAATTGCTTTGGTGTTGTTGGGTTTTTTTTTTGCTTTTTTGCTTCAACTTTTCCACAATCATTTCCCATGGACAGTGTGAAATGAATTTTGCTCAGGAAACAATAATAAAGAGATGCATATTGAAATAAATAACTCCTGGAATGTTCCCCAAGGATCTCAATAGAAAACTTATCTCATCTGTCGACTGATACAAAGTAATTAAGCAAATTACATGAACAAAGGGCTTGAAGGGCTTTCACTAATAGTTTATCTCACAACCTCTGGGTAAACAGTTTAAGATATAATTCAGAGACCTGCCATAGCCTAGTACAATGTTATATAACGACAGTGGCTGTGTGGTCCATTGGGACTTTCCATCTGTCTGCTAGCAAGACCCTGAACAAATGTCAAACATCTCTAACAGTCAACCAAACACCTGATGGTAGAATTTGTGAAGAGACCTACATCTGATGCAATTGAAAAGACACAACAATGCAAGAACACGAAGAGGAGTTGAGAGAAAAGGGTGAGAATGCGATATGTGGATGAGGAAAGAGAGAAATCTTTTAACAATTCAATAGGCTCCAAACTGCTCTCGTATGACAGTGCTGGTTTGTCTGAAGTTCAGTTTAATTAGCTGCTGCTTATTCTTAATGAACTTCTTGCAGTTGTTTGCTTGTATAATCAAGGCAAAGAAGCAGAACCGCAAGCAAGCTGAGGTGCCAAAAATAAGCTGACAAAAGCACAGGGCTCTCCTCGCCTACCCACCCACCAAATGGAGGAGCCAACTGCCTGCTTCATAAAACTCGCTTAGCAGACACTCAAACAAAATGGACTGTAAAGTTCGTTAGATGAAAATATTAAAAAAGAATTAAGCTAATGGAGATAAAATTAAAAGAAATGAGGCAACAAACACATCACACCAAAAATGGCATTGCTGTGACAGCTAAGATTTCTAATGACAGACTGCATTTGGAAAAAATTAAATGGCATTCCGTGCTAAAATTTCTTTGAAAAGTAATGATCCATGAATGATGCTCACTCCAGGCACTTACAGAGAAGGGGTGGGAGGAGTGGGAGCGCTGTGGTGGAATAACAAAGCAGGATGTCCTGCAGAAAGGTTTAGCTAGGTGGCACAAGGAGAGGGCATCCTCTCTGAGTTTCTTAACTGACCGGGAGAAAAGAGCAGAGTGTAGGAGTCCAGAGAAAATGTAGCCAAATTATAAGGGAAAATAAATACGATAAAGAAACGAAGACAGCGTGCCAATTTGGAAAACGAAAGCTGACTACAATGCCGTGGCATTTGCCTTTTGAATTTAAATTCCAGGATATGAATCAATGGTATGTCAGTCGGTGTCTAGCGTTTCCGTAGGTGCATCAGTTATGTTTCCAGCTGTGGGTGAACCAGCTAGTCTGTTCATTTTTACATAGCTAAGCAGGTTTTAACGATGAAATTCTACTACGCTGCACATGTTTTGATGATAGAATTCAGCTGTAAATCACTACACAGGTTTTGATGATATCAATTCAACTTTACATCACTAAACGTTTTTGATGAAGAAATGAAACTTTAAATCACTACACACGTTTTGATGATGAATTTTAACTGCACATATCTACACGCATTTTGAAAATGTATTTTCAGCTGTACACTACACACATTTTGATAATGTAAATTAAACTGTACATTACTTCACACTGATGATGATAATATTCACTTGTAGTGTCTTCGGGTCTCTCTTCTACTCTTCTCAAACTGGCCAAATGTATTACCATGGTTTTGTTACAGGCTTTACTGTGGAGGATTAGGACGGTTCTTGCTTTAGGATCAAATTGCAATAATTAGGTAAAACATGGGAGCCAAATACATATTACACGTTGGATTTTCACACACTACAGTACCCTTCTTCTGTGGAATCATCTCAAGAAGAAGAGAAATATTCCATTTCATAGCAGATTCTGAAAATGAACAAAATCCTGGGATATTGCTGAGTTCTTTTCAGTGTTGGCAGTTAATCTCCTCAGGGAGAAATACAAGATGACAATGGCAAAGCACCTCCAATAATTGGGTCCAACAGGCTTACAGTATTAAAACCTGAAATGAGTTCTTCCCCTTTTAAGTATGATCCATTATTTCAATCCGGGTGAAAATTCCTGTCTTTGAGAATATTAATAAATCCCAAACAGCCCAGATGAAAAACACCCCGCCCATATGTAAAGTTAAAAGCTGTGTACCTGGCATCCCGGAAAAGGTCTCGCCAAGGACGGACACTTGAAAGCCTTGGTCCCTTTCCTCTCTCAGCTTCAGAACCATCTTGAAGAAGACCTTGAGGCCTTTGTCGTGTTCCCTTGAAACAAAACAAATAGAATTCAGGTCTTTTGATTGGCTTTAGTGGGGCCTACTTCCCTACTTCTTCTTCTAGCATAAGGCATGAAAATAGACTTCAGAGATATCCAGCCTTTTCCATCCCCTGCATCGAGCTATAACACCAGACAAGTCTTGAGAGGATGCAACTTAACTTTCCTCCACACCCAACCTTATGACAATATAAAGCAACTTATAAAAAGTAATACCATTTCCGTTTAACTAAACAATTTGCTAAATGCCATTACTGCAATGCCTGTCAAGTATTGACATTAAATATATATTTTTATATATATATATATATATATATATATATATATATATATATATGTCCTTTTTCCTTCCAGATCTATGTGAGTCAGTGTTAGCAAGCCACGCCTAAAAATGGACAGATGTAAACAGATGATTAAAAGGGGAAAAAAAACAAGATATGTGCTTTTTTTGTCAAGGGGCACATCCAATTTCCATAATGAGAAGTTGCCCAGCAGTTTTCTATAGTGTTACACATCAGCAAATATGGCCGCCTGTTATCTACATATCATTATAGAACTGACTAAAACTCTACGCTGAACACAAGCACATATTAATAACGCCCGGAGAGCAATTATATCTGATTCCTGCTGCATGGCATGCTAGCTTTTTCCTGCCAGCCTTGCTTGCACCAGGTAGCTTAGGAGATTCAATAGACTGTCTCTGATCATTGTGCGCTCCGGAGGGTAATCAGCCATGATATCTGTGGTACGGTGGAAGTGGAGGGCCTCCGGTATGCACAGGTGCTGTCCTCAGCTGTGCGATATTGGTCAATTGAGCAAAGCTCTCATTTCTTACCCTCCTATAGCTTCAATTAACTCTTGGCAAAACCCAATCCGTTGGATATACCCTACGTGGGAAATATGACAACTAACTGCAATATTTGGCTCTTGTGGCTTCCCTAACTGTGTCCTTGGTGAATTGCCCTTGGGACTGTGGGTAAACTGGGTTTGATTAGACTGTACAAAGAGCTCTGCACTAGATAGAACGATAATGTCCTGTTTTATGTCATTCCAAGGGTATCCCAATGCATTGTATATATTACTAGGTAACTAACATAGTAATAACTGTATTAACAAACTAGTACTTGCTTCAGTATTACCAAGTAGCTAACACAGCAATACTGCAGTAACAGCATAGTATTTACATAGTCATTAATAAGTAACTACCTGGCATTAGGGTTGTTGCAATATCCGGTGTTACCTAATTGGAAAAAGGAATGTGTTATTACATATTTAGTTGCTGAATGTTATTGAAAATATCCAACTACTGATGTTATTACAGATTCTGTTGTTAGACAATGTCTCTCATGTTCTGTAGTTACACACTGAAAAGTGACCTGTAAATTATCATGTTGACCCCAAATACCTAAATGTGACCCTGTTCCGTGTAACTAGAAGGTGTCACTACTTTTAAATGGTCTCTAGAGAAAGTAACTCTTCCTGCCGGTTTAAAATCATCTATCGCTGTTTCGGGCCCCAAGAGACAGTATGTGCCCTGTTTCAGCAACTAAAGGTTTGTATGCAACAGGACGCAACACATGAAGGTGTCAGAGCATCTCAGACTCTTCAGCCTTCAGCACTGGAGTACCACAGAGATGAGTGCACTCATCCCATGTATACTGACTCTATGCCAGAGACGGCACCTCCATCAATGCAACTGTCAAACTATTCAAGTCGGAAGATGACACCACTCTCATCAGTCTCATCATTGAAGGTGAGTGCATTTACAGTGGAGAGGTACATTCCGTTGAAATATGGTGTGAATGTACGCTTTGTTATAGGTAAAATGTGTTTAGAAAGCAAACATATGTTTGTATCCATGTACAGGAAGTCATGTTCACAGGAAGTCACCTTACTGTGTTGTGGAACATTGGGTAGCCATGTCTCCTGCATAAATTGGGGTATAACCGGAAGTATGGTTGAGATCGACGAACATGTAACATCTGACAACTTTGATGTGGTGCTTTTTAATAATAAAAGCTTCTTTCTCCTTTGATTTTTTGGTTTGGTCTTTATTATTTACAAACAGCTGTATTCTTACAGCTATTATGTACAAACAGCTGCATTCTTACAATTCATATTTATTATATACTTAACACGCATATGCATTTATGTTATATGCTCACCACTCAGTGTATGCAATTGTATATAAACGTAATGTAGATTTTGTGTGTTACAATGTTGGTACAGTTTTTATAAAATAACATTTTCAGTCAAAAGGCAGGAGAAAGCCTTCTTAGTGTAGGCTTTTCTCTAATGGATTTTTCAAAGAGTCATATTCAAAACATTGAAATGAATTCCCTTATTTTAGACAATAACTATTAGTAAAACATATTACTTTGTAATGTGGCTAATTAGCAAAGCACTGGCACAATCTACTGTAAACACAGTTTCATGTGATTAATTTGTACAAAATAAATCAGAAAGCAGTCAACATTGTAATTTCAGTATTTTAAGACTGATAATTCACATTTGCACATCACAGACCTTTATGAACATAAATGAAGAGGCCAAAATAGCACTGGGCCATTGATTGGCTGAATTTGAGCATGTGAGAGGTCACAGTGACACTCAGTATTACTACAACAAATTGCAGAGAGCTGGATACATTCAGAGCTGGATGCATTCAGCTGACAGTTTGTCTTCTATTAGTTTTGATGTGATGTGTTGGAAGATGTAGTGTAGTCCCATGCTGATGGCATCATCTGCATGCTTGTACTCATGATCACCGAGGTAAGTGCAACAGGTCTTCAGTTGTTCAGGCAGGACACCTTTCATTGTAGAACTGGACTAGTGATGGAGGTTTTCAAACATGCTGAAACGGTGCTCACCACATAGAATCTGTCTGTGAAAACAGAGGAGAGCTGATTAGTGTTTAAGTGTGGCCTGAGATACCCTGACACTGATACATTTGGATTTTTAAAGGGAGTTTGGGTAAAAGGTCTTTCCAGAACAAAGGTCGTATTAAATCTTTTGCCTTTATTACATCTCATACCGTGCTATGTGTCCAATGGCATACAATCTTGATTTCGACATGGCCAGATTGTACGATTTCCTTCTGTTCTGTCGTAATTGTCATCAATGCCGGCTGACATTCAACAGTGCCATGCATGAGCTAACCAATTAGTGTGCACAACCATAAACTAAACACAACGCTCACCCTGGCATAGATGAAGGTACAACTAGGAATTAACACCCCCGTAGTTAAAGTTCTTGATCCAAGCTGTTAGCCAGATAATTTCCCTTACAGTATAGGTTATATATATATATATATATATATATATATATATATATGTATGAATTGACAATTTTTTTTAAATAAAGACAAGCTCAAAACGGGCTTGGTCTAACGGGCTTGGTCTAAACAACAGAAACCATATGACTTTAACCTTCTTAATAATGCTGCAGATATTTCTGGTTGCTAACTATAAGTTTCTCTGGATAACAGTGTCTGCTAAATGGCTGAATTGTAAACCGTAACTGTTAACTGTTAAGCATCACTGATTGATCCTGCCTTAAACTCGTCATATCTTCAGCACAACTTCCATATTTTGTTTATATCCATCCCAGCCTGCTAGCATGGCATTGCTATCATTTGCAACTGCAATATCTGTCCGGCCTTTTGGCCTAAATGTAAAACAAAATTGCTAACTTTGATTAATTACTTATTAATAATGCTTTTAGATATACAATTCAATTATATGTAAACAATTCTTCTTCCAAAGCAGCATGCTGTGGATTAAGTTGTGTGTTTAATTGGTTTGAGTTTTTGAAGGAATCCCTCAATAGTCAAAGAGCTAACTATATATAGCCTGCCTGTAAGTCTTAAAAGACCATGCTCAGATACAAACCGCACAGTAACTTCTATGTTCTAACATATTGGCTCAATGGCTGAGCTATCACATTAGGACATCATGAAAGAAAGATAATATGTTAGATTAAATATGTATGGGGGAATTAGGCTATCTCAAGTATTATATCATTTATATTCAAATCGCTCCATCAGACGACACTGTCTCATTAAAGTGCTTGGGAAATTAGAAGATAAAAAACACTATCACATTTGCAGATAATATGGATAATTTAGCCCCTTTAATTTTCAACGTTTTCAACCACTCGATTTGTATTTTCTTTAAAGCAATTGTAGGTTACCTACTCTGGGGCTAGATTAGATCGTGGATATGTGAAATAACATGGGTGGCCATGACTCCTGTGACGGTATATTGACTTGAGAATATCAAGGTTTGTCTTTGTGAAAAACCTGAACATGTTTGTAAGGCTGCGCGCCTAATCACGTGTACGCATTTTAACAAGGTATGTTTACTTCTCAATTACCAACTGAGCCAGACATCTCGAACAGGATATATATATATATATATATATATATATATATAAATGATTTTTTAATATGAAGTACAGTAGGAGTGAACTCCAGATCACTGTTTAATTGTCCCAAACTGTACCTCACCGGCAACTGGTTGTGGGACCCGGTTTCATGTCTCAGCTACTTTTGGTCAAGTGACATGACACGTTTGCCTTGTTTTTACTGCAAAGAACATGGATTTGTTCCACAAAGGGCTTTCCGCTGAAGGTCAAAAGCTCTGTGTAACAGCTTAATAACGCTGGTGTAGAGTATCTTCTAAATACCCCTGATTCAACTGGGTACAGTGAGCAACTCCTAAGGTGAGGTATTAGCAAAGCTTATTTATTTTCATTTCCGTGGCTTTTATTTGCGCGTTTCCCCTGTGGTAAAGCTGATTCCTGCCCATGATTCCCTTCTTAATTTTAATACCCTTTTTGCTCATCATACAGACATTATAATTTTTTTTTCTTTCTTTCTTGTTCCCTCCTTCTCCGAAATAATAGAACTCCCGCACAGGAAGACAAGGCGACCACTGGGATGACGGTAAACTAGCTTCTTTTTCTTGCTGTTAATTGGTGTACAGCCATGTGCATATATGATAACAGATTTTTTTCTCAACAAGGAAAAGGGAGGTTAATTAATGTAAAAGCTGTGTTCGTGGAGATGCAGAATTTACTATGCCAACCCCCCCCCCCCCCCCCCCCGCCCTCTTCACAACACCCCTCCCGTCCCCACCACCCCCAGCCCTCCCCTCCCCATGCCGCCTTAACAGCGTTGATTCCTCACTAATGACCTAGTTCTTCTAATGAGGAGCATTAACCCCTGGCTACAGTCGTCCAGGTCTTAATTGTCAACCCAGACTGAAACAGGAGAGGATCCCGTTCAGCAGGTACGCTAACACATCTCATCCCAGGCCTCTAATAAATAAATTGGTTGCCCAGGGAAACCATTGGCCATCAACACCACCACGACCGTTGTCTTTCGATGCCCCCCCCCCC
>JACXGI010003838.1:0-37752 GCA_016801175.1 Esox masquinongy
CCCCCCCCCCCCCCACACACACACACACACACACACACACACACACATACACACACAAACACACACACACACACACCCTCCCCTTCCAAATGCCCCCTGTTCTCAATTTGCCCTTCCAGGACTGTACAAATCTGGCCAAATTTAACTCTTTATGGCCTCGTTAAGGGTGGGCAAGACACCTCCTTAAGTTTCACAGTGAATTCTTTCCGCTAGCGGCGGAGCACTGTGGTGCTCTCAGCTCCCCCACGCTGGCTCCGTGTGGATTTAGCTCCTTTACCAGCTTCGGCTTAGCCGAGTATTTTTACTCAGCTGTGATGCTTTTCTATTTGCCGCTCCTATTTTGTTTGGCTTTCTTTCTCTCTCTCTCTCTCTCCCTCTCTCTCCCTCTCTGTCTCTCTCTCTCTCTCTACCTCCATTCCTTCCCCCCTCTCTCTTTTGGCTTTCCGACAGGGAGTGTTCTCCTCTCTGGTTAGCTGAGCAGAAGCTTCTTGTCGTGCGGCCTGGCTCAGTGGAGACGCAGAGAGACACAGAAAGGGAGGTAGAGGCTGGCTACACTGTTAATGCTGCTGCAGGTCGCATTAAAAGGATTAGCTGTGTGATACGTTCAGTTGGCTAGCAGAGCAGCGCACACTGGAGACTACAGTGACAGTGTGTGTGTGCGTGTGCGCGCGCGCGGGGTTCTGCATGAGATGGCCAGGTACCTGACAATTAGCCGCTCTTTACATTTCAACCCCACTGTATGCCCCAAATCATGGCTGTGTTGTGTGTCCTCAGGTGCATATGGATGCTAATCAGTAGGCTAATTCCCTGTTAAACCCCCCCAGGGTTGTTTGGAAAAAGGTTTTGCTTCTTGTTCCTCTTTCTGAGAGCCGAATGGGAAGCTGGGGTCGCGATGCCTCGTGCCGTGTTGGTTTGTGAAGGGAGAAGGGGCTGGGGTGCGAATCAACCTCTCTCTCCACTCTCTCTTTGTCACAGTCCACTTGGCCCAGCCCACTGGAGGAGACTTAGCTGGTTACAGAAATTCCAATTAAGTGGGGAGTTGCACTGGTACTCACTTGCTGTGTAGGCACAAAGAGCAGGAGGATTTGCCCAAGCGGGGTCACGCTATAGGTCAGTGTTTCCACCAGGATTTCAGAGGATATTGGGTCCACGACTTCTAAAGCTCTAACTGCCAAGCCAAATTGCACCTCTCCTCCCTCTGACACCATTCCTATTTCATCCCTAGCATAAGAATCTAAAGACCTCACCCCTCTTTGGTAGCAATTTCAACAGAAATGTATTTTGATGAGGTGCAGGCTGATACGGCCATTGGTCATGAGCACCATGAAAGCACAAATCCAATTTCTTGCTCCCTTCTCAACCAGTCCACAGCCACCTCAGCAGTATCCATGGGCTGGGCTAGAATAACAGTCTATTTTGATAATTGTGTGAAGTGGTGAAGGTAAAGATACGGTTGGGAATTGCTGAGGTTTACACCTCTTGATGAAAGTCTAGCAGAGTCTGGCAGTAGATTCTTATAGTAGGCCCTCCTGCTAGCTAATTGGATGTATCAATGGGGGACATATTGAGTCTGCCATTACAAACAATAACAATCTGTGCTAATGTTATGCGAGTATTTATAGATGGTGTTATTTCTATCATATCTGTGTAAATGAAACCACAGAAGAAGGGGTGTGAATGAATTCACTTGAGCCCAGAATTGGCAAGTCAGGGCTGCGTAACCGTACAGGAGCAGCTGGAAGCTGTTCCTGGGAGAAACTAATTAGAGAGAGCAGTTCCATTTGAAGTTGACTTGAAGACTGACGTGGATCTCTTTACCATAATGCCGTCTGATCGGATTGCGAGGAGATGTTTGGCGATTCCCTCATCTCCGGCTCCACTTCAAACGACAGATCTGGGGTACAGCGAAACCTAAAGCAGCCCAACGTGGCAAACAAATGTTTTGATTAGCCGTCTGTGGTGCTGTCTGATGTCCTAGCGATCCAACGAGCAACAGGCTGTCAAAGCACCTTGGCCGCGTGTTGCTTCAACGGTATGGCTGGAGAAGTGTAGAGACTACTGGTCCTGAGGGGTGGGTTGGCTGGTCAACTGCCCAAGTTCCTGCCATTAAACACAGTTATATTACATTTAGGATATACACTTCAACACCCTTACCCACACTGCTATTGATCGACTTGTTTCCAGGCTGCCAAGTATTCACCTTGCCTTGACGAGTCTGCTTCTCTTTTCTATTTGTGTGTATGTGTGTACAGCAGGATCAAGCCATTCGGGGAGGGACCAGACGGCCTCACCGATCCTCTCCAAGAGGCCCTCCTCTCGCTCAGGGGCCGCAGAGAGCCCCCTCTCCACCAAGCGTCCCAGGACGTCTGAGAAGAGTGCTGCTGCAGAGCAGGTAACGGTCCGCCTATCTTTAAATGGCCAGTGTAGTAAAAAAAAAAGCATGTTCAGCTGATAAAACAACCCCTTTAAAATGTGAACGAATTTGATCAGTGTTGTTTCCTGATTGCCTCTGGTTGAAAATACTATCTACACAGGAATGTCTTTCCATGGTGACACAACAAAGCAGTAAAATTGGTTAATAGACCAATAACAGAGTTCCAAACCTCTCTGCCAATAACAGCTAGTTTCTAGTTTTCCCCAGGGTTGAAAATGATTACATTTCTTACTGGTATGGTCTTTACCATGGGTGTAATCATGGAATTGCATTGATTACACACCCATAGTATAATTCCTTTTAATTGAGTAGCCTATGATCTACATGAACCTAGGCCTATTTGTCGTGTCACCTTTATCATATATTACCTCATATGGCGTAAACCTGATTAGTCATGATTTCTTTCCATCCGCGAGTCAGTCAGTTCATAAGGTGCTCCTGTTAGCTACCCACGCACGTTTGTCCACTCTCAAAATGATTCCTTCACCCAGAGCGCACTCATCGCTACAACTTGAATAGAAAATAGAGATCTGTTACGAAATAAACTACAAGGGTGATAACATTCGACGACTCATTAGGACCATAACACATGTAGCTTGATTTGTTGCCTCCACTGCTATACTGTATGCTCACTACCATTATAGCATATTCCCACTATTTATTTTACCAGAGCACATTACCAGACCATACAGGTTTACTTTTACGAAAGTAATGCTAAATAAATATACATGTGTTTTGCTAATACAATTCCTTTTTTTGCCAATATTAATGGAAATCCATTACAGAAAGGAATCTGATTGTTACCCAGAAATTATTTGATATTTGAAAGTTGCTGCATTGTGATATACAGACCATGCTGCCTCGTCCAGACATTGGTATCTAAAACATATTAGATGGTCATATTACGACATGCCAACTAACTGCTCCCAAATCCTTTGAATTTGCTGATCAACTCAAGGTTATCCCATCCCCAATTACCAATGTCCTCATTATAAGCCTAAAATGTACACATTAATTAAGAAAAGGAATGTAAAGCCGTGGTTACTTCATAGCATTTTTCAGAAGGCATTTGAATAAAGCCAAGCCTTTTTGCATTATGCATGATACTTTTTTTTTTATTCTCCTCCAAATGAGTTTAGCCTTTCTTCAGCGGTTGCATAGCTAATTGTGCCAAAGGTGTAAAACCAATAGTATTTGACAGATGACAGCATTGAAGTGTGTGCCAGGACCCAGGACTTCTGCTCACTGTGTTTCCCACAGGTCCATGATCAGAGGGTCCTGTCCAGTAGAGAGACGGGGGGAGGCGCACTAGTCCGCCTCTCCTCCCGTTCCACCTCCTCTCCCGCGAAGCAGGCCCACAGCTCTCCATCTCACCCCATTCACCCCTGTGTGCTCCTGTCTCCCCTCTCCTCTGCCCTTCTCCAGATGTACCAGTGTCCCTACTGCAAGTTCAGCAACACAGACCTGAATCGCCTGAGAATGCACGTGATGACGCAGCACTCTGTCCAGCCCATGTTCCGCTGTCCGCTCTGCCAGGACATGCTGAACAACAAGGTCCACCTGCAGTTCCACCTGACACACCTCCACAGCGTGGCGCCTGACTGCGTCGAAAAGCTCATTGCCACGGTATGTTTCTTGTGTGTTTTTGTGTCCCTATGTAAGTGTACATAAGTGTTTGTGTGTGTGTGTGTGTGTGTGTGTCTGTGTCTGTGTCATTGTGTGTGTGTGTGTGTGTCTGTGTCAGTGTGGACACGGTAAGTGTTAACACTGCATACAGATCGCTGTAAATTGCACTTGAAATTGGCCACAAATTTCTCCCTGTTTGATTGATATTTGACGAGGGGTCCCCCAATAGTGTTATATACCAAAGGTCAGCTCAGTCATGAGAAGGGAATGTACATTTCCAAAAGCTAAATTAAACTATCGTGAAATGTCAATGCCAAGCCTTCTGCACTCACTAACCTCTATAACAGAGAGCCTGACTGCTGTTGTAGAAATGTGGTGTTTTTTTAAATAACCAGCTTTAATTGTTTAGGAGATGTTCGAGCTAGTCCAGTTCGTAATCCTCTCTCCTGTCTTTTCCTGCCCTCTCAGTGCATTGTGGTCTTTCTGTTTGTGAAGCTACAGGCAGGTGCGCGTCTTATGATGTGTACATTGATTATTGTTGGCCTCCTATGTCACGGCCATTGGATTGTACAAGTGTATGTCAGCCTGTTTAAACACTCTTTATACACCGAGAAGGTAACGTAACACAGGACTAAATGTCACGGCTCTGTTTGGGTCCCGTAATTCAGTTCTTCAACACACCAAGTCTTAAAACCCATCATGTGTTCATTACGTCCTCTACCACAGTTACAGCAGCCATTGTGTCTGTTTAGTCATTTTCTTTCTCTGTGCGAAGTGACAAAGAGGCCATGGGCAGAAGCCAGGCTTTTTTGTCGCTCTCTGCTTGTGGGATTAGCGTTATAAAGTGTATCCCTGCCCACAAAGGCCAATCCAGAATGGCCATGTCCGGTCAAGCACCAGCAAAGGCCTTTGCTGTGTCTGTTCTCTGCAGCCAACAGATGACTCACTGTTACTCCCCCTGAATGGCTTCCTGCCTGGCTGTACGGTGCATGTCTCCCCCATCTCTTCGCTTCTTAATAGATGAAATTGCAGGCTTTATCAAAACACAACAAACATTTTTAATTGTCAAGTTGCTCCAAGGCATCCAATTGACTCACCACAGTCAGATGTTATTGAGGCCTGGGTTTGAATGCTTTACCCATATTCGTATCTGGCGTTGTCTAATGTGCCCATAGACAATTAGCCTTTTTTCAGGTCATAGTCAATTGAGATAGCAAGGGGAGAGTGACAGATCATTCTGTTGTTGGCTAGACAAGCAGCTCTCTTACCTCTCAGTCCATTTGTTATCAGGTGCGCATTGACATTCTCTCTGTCTGTGATCACCTTGGTGCTATTCAAAACAATGGCCTTTATTATTAATATATTCAAGTAATTGTGACACACATTAATTTAATTTTAATGAAAATGTTTTCCCTTTTAATGAAATGCAAGTTCAAGCAATGGAAATATTATTCACTATTTATTTAATCTAGCGTGCTAACCTCAAAACTCAAGTGAATAATGAATGTACCAATTCCGGAGAGACAAAATGTTGACTATGTCTGTCGAATTACACCTAACGTTCTCCATACATCACACTATCTAGGAACAATCTGAGCACTATGCCTACAGCATTACTATACATTCTGTGCTAGATATAGACAAACACAAATGTAATATCAGTATTCAAAATGAACTCTTGTAGAAAGAGTACTACATTACCCCGGGGAAAGAACTCCGCTCATTTTGTTTTAATCATCATCAATTGGAAATATATTTTTATTTGCTCTCCTTTGGTTTCCTGTAAATGACTGTGCAAATGTTGATGTTGGTTCTTGCCCGTGGAGCTGAATTTCTCACTGGACAATCACTCAGGAGGACAGTCCTAGCTGCCTAGCCATCATTCTAGCACGAGTAGAAAGCAAATGGCGAACACATTAGTATGGAAGGCAGCGATATTTTTTCTTTTATAGAGATAATAATGCACTGAGCCCCTATATAAGAGGCACAGGAGGAAAACAGAGGCAATATAATGAACCAGCAAAACCAGCACCTTTTTATAACTGGTGTATATAGATGGAACGGTACTATATCATTTTCACATGTCTAGTATACATGCCTAATGAATTCTGAAATAGGTGACTTTTATTTAATGCCAATCATGCATAAAGATGCATACACAGTCTCTCACCCTTTACGTACCCATTCAACGCTCTCTTTCCTGCAGCTCTATCCTTTCATTACCCCTCCCTCTCTCTCTCTTTCTCTCTCTCTCTCACTCACACTATTCCTCTCTCCTCCCCCCTGTCTCCCTCTTTCATTCTATGTCTAATTTTCTGTCTGTCTAAGATAGGGGTAATGAAAATAATTGTGCTTCATTAATTCTGAGTCTGGCTAGATGATAGCCATTTTGAACTATGTTTGCCAATTAGGCGGTCCAAATTAAAAGTGACCTTGGGATACTCTGTGCTCTTGCCTCTCGTTGCCTAATGAAGCAGTTGTCTAGAAACAGTCCACTTTGTAATGTAAATCACTGCCCTGTTTTGTTTTTGTGACTCTCCATGCTGGTCGCATTAATTTGCTATCTCTGTTTGGAGGAGATGTAGGACAGAGAGAAGGGAGGAAAATTGCTGGATATTTTCCAGTGAATTTCTGATGAGACAATCACACAGGATGGACTAGAGAAAGTGGACTGTTCCACTTAACCCTAAAGCCCTATGCAAACCACTGTTACTTGAGGAGGACTCTGCCTTGTGTGAGACCGGAGCGGATCTGTATGGAGCTGTGTGCTGGCTTTGTTCACAGTCCTCATTGTCACTACCTGCCGGACACCCTGACAGTGTCAGACTAACGGGGATTGTTGCTTTTAGAAAACCAGGCCAGACCAGAGGCTAAACACAGGATTTGTTTTTTTATGTTACAAATCTCTCCTGGTGACAATACAGTTAAATATGTGGATGAGATTAAACCAATTTTATCTTTTTTTAAATTTATTCATTTGAATACGTTTTTTCTTTTTTATTTTGTTAGCATAGTCTTGTTTGATTTCATCACCAAACACATACACATTCAAGTAAATAGGCCAAGAAAGGGTGACCGTGATGGGGTGATTGGAGAGAAGAGGGATGGTCCATTGCAGTAAGCAGAACCTAGAATAGAGGTGTAGGATTACCAGGCAGATAGAAGGGTGGAGTGAGACAGTGGAGAGGAGGGAGAGGTGTGCGGTACTGAGAATTGAAATGCGGCATGGGGAGTGAGGCTGATTATTCTGTTTTGGGAGTTAATTGAAGGAAGGTGAAGCAGACAGTGCCTCATCTCCCGGCCTCTTCCAATCTCAATCACTGATTATTGTTAAATAGGAGTCGCTTAATGAGTGCATTTGATGAATTGTTCAATTTTTTTTTTTTTGGGGGGGGCAATAAGGGGGAAACATTGGAGAGGAGGAGGGTTGGGGTAGCTTAAATGGAAGGAGGTTGCTGTCATTCACACATGATTGACTTCAACCTTTTGAGAGCAAAGAAAACCTGGCCGCTTCTCTGCACTTTTTTAATCAATATTCATTGCTCCTTGAAATGTTCTAATTAAAATGGTAGAAACAAATTAAACCATTGTATAGTGGAAAAATGCATAGCATGCCTTCTGAAGCGTCCATTTTATTCTATATCAGAAATCTTCGTTTAACCTCTTCATGTGTGTATTCACCCATAATAGCACTAATGTTATATTCTGCACCTGAAATAGCTTTAATGTAACTAACTTTAAATCAGTATAGTATATTGTGACCTATTGGAAGGTACATTCTATTTTCTTTAGATTGACAGTGCATGCGTTACCCAGCATGCTTCTGTCTATGAAAGCATGTTCATGATCTGGTCAAATGGGGTGCACTTTTTTATGGAATAATTATTTAATTAGGCAGTCCAATAATCTTTTCAGTTGGCCAAGGTAGGTCTTTAGACGACCTCCCTAATTGGATGCAGCAGAACTTTCCAAGCGCATCATAAAACACCAGCATAGATCAAGGTGAAAATTTGACAGGGATGGCAAATTAAAAGTAAAAAGTAATATTATTTGTGTCTTTGTGTGTGCGTGGGTGTGCGAGAGAAACCTTGAGTAAGGGTTTCAAAGATTTGTGATTAAGCATGTCTATCTGTTCCATTAGGAACACATTTGTACAATGTTGAATAAAAAACAATTTATAATAACTTAACATTATTTTTTGTGAGCTTATAGAAATTGTTGTATAGCATGTCAAACAATGATTAACATTCACTGAATCTTGTGTTTGATTTTCAAGGTGACAGCATCAGAGGTTCTGCCAGCAAGCATGTTTATACCAGTACCAGGCCCTGACAGAGAGGCACAAAGCAGCACCCCACAGGCTACAACTAACTCCAGCTCTGAAGATATCAAGAAACAAGTTGGTTAGTATATGGTTTTGGAGTATAGCACCACGTACTGTCCCCTGCTTTAATGTATCTCTCCTTTCATGTATATGTTAAGGGTAGCAATGAAATTATTCTACTTACTGAAAGTCCCCCTCTGCTCAATTATAAAGGAAATGCAGGCAATCATGTGAAGGACATCAATCACAACAGAGACTGATTCCTGCATCTGCAGAAGTCTGAATTCCTCTTTTATATCTCTGTGTTAAGGATTCAGAAATGATACATGCATCAAGGACTCATCAGAGACAATATGTCCTCCATTGAAATTACGTTCTGTTGGACACAGACTGTTCTTATGTAGGAGCCTCTTTAATGTATTTGTTCTTTTTCTTTCTATTTTGACAGAACCATCAGATGCTGAGCCTGAGAAACGTGTTTCACTACCTACAGAAATAGCTGAAGCTCGCAAATCACCACTCGAGGATCAGCAGTCTGGAAGGGAAGACTCTACGGGATTCCTGTGTTGGAAGAAAGGCTGTAATCAGGTTTTCAAGTCCTCCAACTCCCTCCAGATGCACTTCAATGAGGTTCACAACAAAAGGCCTCAGCTGCCTGTCTCGGACCGGCACGTATACAAGTACCGCTGCAACCAGTGCAGCCTGGCCTTCAAGACAGTGGAAAAACTGCAGCTGCACTCGCAGTACCATGTCATCAGAGCAGCCACCATGTGCTGCCTCTGTCAACGCAGCTTCAGGACCCTGCAAGCTTTGAAGAAACATTTGGAGACTAGCCACTTAGAGTTGAGCGAGGCTGACATCCAACAGCTTTATGGGGGCTTACTGATGAACGGAGACCTTATGGTCATGGGAGATCCTTCACTTGGAGAAGACCATGGAGTCCTGGGAGAAGATGACAAAGAGGGAGAGGACAGTGACCAAGAGGAAAAGCAAAGCCCAACAGGCAGTGAATCAGGCTCACTGCTAGAAGATTCTGGTTCAGAGCCAAAGCGTGCCCTGCCATTCAGGAAAGGTCCTAATTTTACCATGGAGAAGTTCTTGGACCCATCTCGTCCTTTTAAGTGCACCGTATGCAAAGAGTCATTCACACAAAAGAACATCCTGTTGGTTCACTACAACTCTGTCTCACACCTGCACAAGGTAAAGCGGGCCTTACAGGAGTCCACCACTGGTCAGCCGGAGCCCACCAGTAGCCCTGACAACAAACCTTTCAAGTGCAGCACTTGTAACGTGGCTTATAGCCAGAGCTCTACTCTCGAGATCCACATGCGTTCCGTCCTCCATCAGACCAAGGCCCGCGCAGCCAAGTTGGAAGCCGCAGGAGGAAGCACGAGCTCTGGCAGTGGTTCTGGATTAGGTGGCAGTGGATCCTCTATCAGCACTTCAACTCCAAGCCCTAGCCCAGCCACAAACTCAACAACTAGCTCCAGCAACCACACCTCTTCAGGGGCTCAGACTACGCAGAGTTGTCTTGGAGGCAACCATATGAGCCATTCTCACAGCATTGAAAGTCATGGGAACTCTTCAATGACCTGCCACCCCTCACCGTCTGAAAACCATGAATCAAAAAAGAAGAAATTTGCAGACATGCTATCTGCAAGGGGGCAACAGCAGCAGCAACAGCTTCAGCATCAACAGCAACAGCAGCAGCAGTTGGCTCAGGCCCAAGCCCAGGCCCAGGCTCAGCTCCAGCAAGAGCTCCAGCAGCAAGCTGCTCTAATCCAGTCCCAACTATTCAACCCGGCACTTCTGCAGCACTTCCCCATGACAACTGATGCTCTTCTCCCACTGCAGCAACAGCAGCTGCTCTTCCCTTTCTACATCCCTGGAGCAGAATTCCAACTGAACCCAGAGATGAACCTCAACAGTTCTGCACTTGGCCTGTCTAGCTCCTCTGCCAACTCTCTTTTGGAAGACCTGAAAAACTCTGCCCAGCAGGCTCAGGCTCAGAGCTGCCTGCAACAACAGCTGATGCACCATCACCTTCAGCAGCAACACCAACAACAGCAAGCCCAAGCTCATTCACAGGCCCAAGGCCAGATGGCTTTGCTTCAGCAGAGTGCCAATCTTCTTCACCAGGCTGAGAAAAAGCAGAAAGCCACTGTCGCCCACAATGAGAAGCAAGAGAGAGATAGGGAAATGCAAAGAGAAAAAGACATAAGAGAGAAAATTGAGGAACATGTTGCAAAAGATAGCGCAGACAATAAGTCAAATGAAAAGAAGGATATGCAACAGACTACAATGAACTCAAACCATGATCCTGGCTTCCCTCCACCAAGGATTGCTTCAGATGCTCGTGGAAATGCCACTAAAGCTCTTCTGGAGAACTTTGGGTTTGAGCTAGTGATTCAGTACAATGAAAACAAGCAGAAAGCCCAGAAGAAGCCACCTGGGCCTGGACCAACTGGGGCAAGCATGCCTGGTGGGATCACAAGAGTTGTGGATCCCATCGAGGGATTGGAGAAACTGGAATGTGAGGCCTGTGGAAAGCTCTTTTCCAACATACTGATTCTGAAGAGTCATCAGGAGCACATCCATCAAGCCTTCTTCCCATTCCGGTCCCTGGAGAGATTTGCCAAGGAATACAGAGAGCAGTATGACAAACTTTATCCACTGAGACCCCAGACACCAGAGGCTGCTCCACCAGCTCCTCCACAGCCTCCTCCTCCTCCACCTCCACCCCCTCCACAGAGAGTCCCAACACCAAATATTCCTGTTACTGCTCCCTCCATCACTCCCCCAACTGTGTCGACCCCACAGCCTCCCGTTCAAATGGCTCAAATTCCCATGCAAATGGATCTGCCCCTCTTTTCACCCCTAATGATGCAGCCAATGTCTCTACAGTCTATGCCCTCTCAAATGCAATCCCAAATGTCTTCAGTGGAGTCACAGTCACTGGCCAATGATCTGGCTCAGCTTTATCAACAGCAGCTAACACCTGCCATGCTACAGCAGCAGCAGAATAAAAGGCCTCGGACACGTATCACCGATGACCAGCTGAGGGTTCTTCGGCAGTACTTTGACATCAACAACTCCCCCAATGAGGAGCAGATTAAGGAAATGGCAGATAAATCAGGGCTGCCCCAGAAAGTCATCAAACACTGGTTCCGGAACACCCTGTTCAAAGAGCGTCAGCGCAACAAAGACTCACCCTACAATTTCAACAACCCACCCATTACCACTCTGGAGGACACCAAAATTGATTCTAAACCCCCTTCCCCTGAGCCTCAACGGCAGGAGTGTTATGGGAGTAAAAGATCCTCAAGAACCAGGTTTACAGACTACCAGTTAAGGGTGCTTCAGGACTTCTTTGATGCTAATGCCTACCCCAAAGATGATGAATTTGAACAGCTGTCCAACCTCTTGAGCCTTCCTACCCGTGTCATTGTGGTCTGGTTCCAAAATGCTCGCCAGAAGGCACGCAAGAATTATGAAAACCAGGGGGATGGAAGCAAAGACGGGGAACGACGAGAGCTGTCCAATGACCGTTACATACGAACCACCAACCTGAACTACCAGTGCAAGAAATGCAGTCTGGTGTTCCAGCGTATATTTGACCTCATAAAGCACCAAAAGAAGTTGTGTTATAAAGATGAAGACGATGATGGGCAATATGACAGCCAAAACGAGGATTCTATGGATCTTTCACATGAATACTACACCCCTTCTGGGTCTTCCTGTCACACCCCTATGCCTTCCTCCTCAAGCCTTTGCCCTCTCCCTCCCTCCACCTCCGCTTTCTCCCACCTCTCTTCCTCTGAAAAGGAAGAAGCTTCACCAGCTAACACATCAAACACTTATGATGAAAAGACCAAACATTTAGCTGAAATGTCCTCAGATCTACGTGAAAACCAGACCACAATCAAACAGGAGACTGTGCATCAGCCCCAATCTGAGACCCAACACCAGAGAAGAGAAGCCAGAGAGGAGAAGCCCCAAACAGCCCCCAAGACAAACAAGCATTCTTCTCCTTCTGTTTCCCAGCAGCAACGGGAGTGTGGTCCCTCGGCCTCTCAAACTAGTCAGGCTGAGAGAGCTTCTAAGAGCTCCCACATGGGGATCAACCCTCACATGAGCTCTGCATCACAGCAACAGCTGGCTCAGCAAATGATACAATACCAGTGTGAGCAGTGCAAGCTTGGCTTCCCATCCTTTGAACACTGGCAGGAGCACCAACAACTCCACTTTCTCTCTGTGCAGAACCAGTTTATCCACCCTCAGTTCTTGGACCGCCCAATGGACATGCCATTCATGCTGTTTGATCCCAGTAATCCACTGCTGGCGAGTCAGCTCCTCTCTGGGGCCATGCCACAGATCCCAAGTAGTTCTGCGACCTCTCCGTCCACACCCACCTCTACCATGAACTCCTTGAAGAGGAAGTTGGAGGAGAAAGCAGGCACTAGCCCAGGAGAGAATGACAGCACCAACAGTGGAGAGGAGCCACAAAGAGACAAGCGCCTCAGGACCACCATCACTCCTGAGCAGTTGGAGGTCCTCTATCAGAAATACCTGTTGGATTCAAACCCCACTCGTAAAATGCTTGACCACATTGCTCATGAAGTGGGGCTTAAAAAGCGTGTAGTGCAAGTTTGGTTCCAAAATACCAGAGCCAGGGAAAGGAAGGGGCAGTTTCGGGCTGTAGGGCCTGCTCAAGCTCACCGTCGTTGCCCTTTTTGTCGTGCTCTCTTCAAGGCAAAAACTGCACTAGAGGCACATATCCGTTCCCGCCATTGGCATGAAGCCAAACGTGCTGGTTACAACTTAGCTCTCTCTGGCATGTTACCTGAGGAAGGGATGCAACTCAAAATGGATCCTTTGGATATCTCCAGCTATTCTCAGCTTGCCCCTTCTAACAATGAGGGACAATGCTCCTCACTGTCACCAGTGAGCAAAAACATGGACTTATCTCCCAGAGCCCTTTTGAGCCCTTCATCAATTAAAGTTGAAGGAGGAATGGAGGACTTTGAAAGCCCATCTATGTCTTCTGTCAACCTTAGCTTTGACCAGAACAAAATTGATAATGACGACTGTTCTTCAGTGAACACAGCCATCACAGATACCACTACTGGGGATGAGGCCAATGCTGATAATGACAGTGCTGATCAAAAACATGGTCAGAATAGTGGTGATTATCTGGCTAAGTCTGGGGGTACAGCCCCCTCCCTCGAAAATGATGACCAGATGTCTTCAGGGCTGGTGAGCCCTGCGACAAGCTATTATGCTAGAGACTATGAAAATGAGAACATAATTGACTACAGTGAGACCTCCAGTTTGGCTGATCCCTGCTCCCCAAGCCCTGGAGCTTCTGGCAGCAGGAGCATCGACAGTGGTGACCGCCCAGGCCAAAAGCGCTTCCGAACTCAGATGACCAATCTCCAGCTGAAGTTACTCAAGTCCTGTTTCAATGACTACCGGACCCCCACCATGCTGGAGTGTGAGGTACTTGGAAATGACATTGGACTTCCAAAGAGGGTGGTTCAGGTGTGGTTTCAGAATGCTCGCGCCAAGGAGAAAAAGGCCAAGCTCAGTATGGCCAAGCATTTCGGGATCAACCATACATCCTATGAGGGGCCGAAGACAGAGTGTTCTTTGTGCGGTGTCAAGTACAGTGCCCGTCTCTCTGTACGAGATCACATCTTTTCTGCACAACACATCACCAAGGTAAAGGACACGATTGGGAGTCAGCTGGACAAGGAGAAAGAGTATTTTGACCCAGCCACTGTCCGCCAGCTGATGGCCCAGCAGGAGATGGATCGCATCAAGAAAGCCAATGAGGTCCTGGGACTGGCACAGCAGCAAGCCATGCAGCAGCAGGGGATGTTTGATAGCCCTGCCCTACAGGCTCTGAACCTCCAGTCGGCCTATTCAAATCTGCAAGGGATACCCCCTGGACTTCTGCCAGGGGTCGGTAGCCCATCCCTACCCGGCTTTAACTCATCAAACTCAGGTATGTCATCACATAGAATACTGTTGTCTTAAGCAACCTTTTTGGATGAAAAATGTGCAATACTAGTCTAGGACATTAGAGTCTCATTCAAGTAATATCATTGACAATGTGTTACTTGGGAAAACTACTAACTAATTTTGATCAAATAGGTCCTACCTTTTCCAGTAAGCCAAAGTTTCTTCAGATGAAATACCTTTGTCATCAGTCAGTCTGTCATCTGGAAATAGTCACATTTAAATGTTGCACAATACAACAACATGTATCTTTTTATTGGGATTTGCCAGGCGTCTATGAGAATGTTTTTTTAATATTTTATTTCATAATTAGTCATGCATTCTCATAAAAAAATGAATATAGTTTGTTAGACAGTGTTGGACAGTGTTAGTGGATCAAACATGGGACACACAAATACAATATAAAATCAGACCGAGCATGTAGACATCTGCTGTCAACTTCATAAGGTACTTTAACCACTCGTTAAGCACAGTCATAAAATGAATATGAATAGATATTTTTGTCTGAAACCTTGTTAACCTTTGGAAAATTAGTTTTAATTATTAGTATTACTATCAGTAAATGTACATGTTTTCATTTGGTTAAAGGTCACTACCAAACAAAACAAAAATTTCATACATATATCTATATATATATATATATACACAGTATCTCACAAAAGTGAGTACACCCCTCACATTTTTGTAAATATTTGAGTATATCTTTTCATGTGACAACACTGAAGAAATGACACTTTGCTACAATGTAAAGTAGTGAGTGTACCGCTTGTATAACAGTGTAAATTTGCTGTCCCCTCAAAATAACTCAACACACAACCATTAATGTGTAAACTGCTGGCAACAAAAGTGAGTACACCCCTAAGTGAAAATGTCCAAATTGGACCCAATTAGCCATTTTCCCTCCCCGGTGTCATGTGACTTGTTTGTGTTACAAGGTCTCAGGTGTGAATGGGGAGCAGATGTGTTAAATTTGGTGTCATTGCTCTCACACTCCCTCATACTGGTCACTGGAAGGTCAACATGGCACCTCATGGTAAAGAACTCTCTGAGGATCTGAAAAAAAGAATTGTTGCTCTACATAAAGATGGCCTAGGCTATAAGAAGATTGCCAAGACCCTGAAACTGAGCTGCAGCACGGTGGCCAAGACCATACAGTGGTTTAACAGGACAGGTTCCACTCAGAACAGGCCTCGCCATGGTCAACCAAAGAAGTTGAGTGCACATGCTCAGCGTCATATCCAGAGGTTGTCTTCGGGAAATAGACGTATGAGTGCTGCCAGCATTGCTGCAGAGGTTGAAGGGGTGGGGTGTCAGCCTGTCAGTGCTCAGACCATACGTCGCACTCTGCATCAAATTGGTCTGCATGGCTGTCATCCCAGAACGAAGCCTCTTCTAAAGATGATGCACAAGAAAGCCCGCAAACAGTTTGCTGAAGACAAGCAGACTAAGAACATGGATTACTGGAACCATGTCCTGTGGTCTGATGAGACCAAGATAAACTTATTTGGTTCAGATGGTGTCAATTGTGTGTGGCGGCAACCAGGTAAGGAGTACAAAGACAAGTGTGTCTTGCCTATAGTCAAGCATGGTGGTGGGATTGTCATGGTCTGGGGCTGCATGAGTGCTGCCGGCACTGGGGAGCTACAGTTCATTGAGGGAAGCATGAATGCCAACATGTACTGTGACATACTGAAGCAGAGCATGATCCCCTCCCTTCAGAGACTGGGCCACAGAGCAGTATTCCAACATGATAACGACCCCAAACACACCTCCAAGACGACCACTGCCTTGCTAAAGAAGCTGAGGGTAAAGGTGATGGACTGGCCAAGCATGTCTCCAGACCTAAACCCTATTGAGCATCTGTGGGGCATCCTCAAAATGAGCGCAAGTCTCTAACATCCACCAGCTCTGTGATGTTGTCATGGAGGAGTGGAAGAGGAATCCAGTGGCAACCTGTGAAGCTCTGGTGAACTCCATGCCCAAGAGGGTTAAGGCAGTGCTGGAAAATGATGGTGGCCACACAAAATATTGACACTTTGCGCCCAATTTGGACATTTTCACTTAGGGGTGTACTCACTTTTGTTGTCAGCGGTTTAGACATAGATTGGCTGTGTGTTGTGTTATTTTGAGGGGACAGCAAATTTTCACTGTTATACAAGCTGTATACATTCATTACTTTACATTGTAGCAAAGTGTCATTTCTTCAGTGTTGTCACATGAAAAGATATACTCAAATATTTAAAAAAATGTGAGGGGTGTACTCACTTTTGTGAGATACTGTATATATATATATATTTGTGTGTGTATGTGAAATATTAGGCAGAGCCCTTATTATTTTAAGACCTAACTACATCCTCGGTTTACTGTCTGGTGTTTCTTTATTATTGCACTGGTCCTGCTTGATTGATTAACTCTTAGAAAATATTGCGATTGAAAGCTCGTTTCATGGTTCTTCCTGTGAAGACTGGGTAACTCTGGGCAGCAAGGAATCAGAAAAAATCCAATTAATTACCTCAAGTGTAAAATGTTATCTAATAAAGTGCTTAGTTAAAGCACAGACTACGTACCTACTTTGACAAACACATTCATGCATCCATGAATGAATCCCTGCTAACTGTAATTTCTGTAATTTCTCTATTTCATCTTCTCCAGCTTTAACTCCTCCAAAACCACCGAACCTCCTGAACATGCCTGGTACCAGTGTCCCTTCACCCAGCCTTCCCACATCTGGATTACCCAACAAGACTCCATCCTCCTCCTTAGCATCACCCAGCCCAGCACAGACCAGCACATCTGTTGTCCACACCAGCCCTACTTCCATTTCCACCACCACAACAACCCAGTCAGGCTCCCGGCCTGAACACCCCAAAGACCGTGATGCTGAGAGGTCAAGAGAGAAGGAGAAGCCCCATCACAAGGAGAAGACAGAGAAGCCCCCAACACCATCCTCCACAGGAGGCACCCCGGCCCCATCCACATCTGCTGCAAGCGCTAAGAAAGAAAAACAAGACGCAGCTGTTCCTGCCACCTCTATGCCCACGCCGGGTATGGAGTATGTGGTAGACCCTGCCCAGCTTCAAGCCCTGCAGGCTGCCTTGGCATCAGATCCTACAGCTCTCCTGACTAGTCAGTTCCTGCCCTACTTCATGCCTGGCTTTTCCCCATATTATGCCCCACAGATACCTGGGGCTCTCCAAGGCGGCTATTTGCAGCCAATGTACGGCATGGAAAGCTTGTTCCCCTACAACCCAACATTGTCCCAAGCACTGATGGGCTTGTCCCCAGGGTCCCTGCTTCAGCACTACCAGCAATATCAGCAGAGCCTGCAGGAGGCGCTACAGCAGCAGCAGCGGCAGCTTCAACAGATCCAGCAACCCAAAGCGAGCCAAACTCCAGTTCCCCCTCAACCCTCGGGTGACCGCAAAGAATCTGCCAAAGATCCAGCGAAAACAGAGGAGCAGAAAGGCAACCCCCACAATGAGACCTCTTCCTCCTCCTCTCACAATAATCTACCCACCGAGGAGAATGAGATGCATGGCAAAGTTGCAGACTCCCTTCTAGACCAGTACATCGTCCCCAAGGTGCAGTACAGGCTGGCGTGTCGCAAATGTCAAGCAGTCTTCAGCAAGGAAGAAGCGGCCATCAGTCACCTGAAGTCTATCTGCTTTTTCGGTCAGTCTGTGGCAAACCTGCAAGAGATGTTGCTGCGTGTCCCCAGTGGCGCGGGCGCAGGTGCTGGCAGCCTCTACGACTGCCTGGCCTGCGATACCACGTTGAACGGGGAGAAAGCGCTAAGTCAACACCTGGAGTCGGCTTTGCACAAACACAGAACAATCAAGCGATCAGCCAGAAATGCCAAAGAGCACGCTACTAGTTTATTACCTCACTCTTCAGCCTGCTTCCCCGATCCTAACACCGCATCTACCTCGCAGTCTGCCACTCATCCCATCAGCACCCCCCCTCTCCCGCCAACGACATCAGCCACCATGCCGTCCTCCTCTGTCTCTTCATCCTTGTGCTCCTCCTCCGCCACCCCACTCAACACCACAGCTGCCGGCAAACCCTGGCCCCAGGCCCCTTTCTCCAGAGCTTTAGCTGGGAAGCCCAATGCCACTCCTTCTTCTACTTCTTCTTTTCCTCCAGTATCCTCACCTTCAACGGTTACCTCAAGTTCATTGAGCACCTCAGGAGTTCAGACCTCGATACCAACAGACGTCTTTACCGACGAGTCTGACTCTGACAGCAGTCAGAAGTCAGCGGACAGGCTGGGCAGGACGGCAGAGGAGCCGCAACAGCCCGGCTGTCTCAAAGACAGTAGTTGTAGTAGTAATCTTGCTAGTGTAGGAACGGACTCCATCCGATTGTAAAAGAGCTTTCAGTGATGGACAATATTTAAAAAACGCAAAAGACAAAAAAAAACACAAATGGGAAAAACATACAAAAAAGCAGCGATGTTAAAATACGTTTAAAAGTATACAAACCAATTTCAGAAAAAAAGATGTGTAAAGACTAACTGCAATTCCAAAGCTTGTAACCAAAAATTTTAATGTTAGTGGATTGTTTTCCCATATCAACATGCTGGTTTTCATTTATTTCAACTGAAGTATATACATATATATGTATAAGAATAGAAAAGATCACTGCAGTTAAGTTTTGGGTAACGATTAAGGAATGCTTTAAAGCAATGGACTGCCTCAAAGTTGTTAAATGGCCCCAGAACCCTTTTGACAAAGTCAACAAGCTGTCCTTGTTTGTGTAATTATTTCCACTTAATAGCACAGTCGCAAAAAGCCAGTATGTACTGTATGGGAGAATAGTCTAACCGTTTTCTGCTATCTTAGCGTTCAAATACCAATGGCTTGCAAAAGTAAAAAGAATAATGTAATGTCTATTTTATTCTCAGGTCAACAGCTCACAGACGTTTTTCTGTTACAGAAATTCATTGTTTTACACCTTTTGTTCCAAACAGGAGATAAACATTAGTTTTTTCCAAAAATTGATTTTAACGACAGAAAGTTTTTAAATGAATGAAATATCATTAAGGCATAGCTTTCTGGGCATTCAAAAAGGGTAGCTGATCTGCTGATTTTAAAGATTTGAAATCCTTTTAAAGGGAGAGAATTAGCAATCCCATTTTACCCTGACACGGAAAGCATTGCAGACATGTTGATGGGGGATAAAAAATATTTTTTTGATAAAAAAAACTTTCTGTATTTATGATAGATATGAAAATTTTTGGTGTTAAGTAGATTGTTGCATTGGAAATGAATTTAAACAGTATGGTAGATTGAAAAAAATCTTTGTGTACATTTAGCTTTTGTATCGTCCAACTTTAAGGCGCTTCATTTGATGTTGTCTTGGTCATTCCGATAGACTAGATTATGGAGCAGTAATTTATCTGAACTTTATTTCATGTCTTTTTCTCAGCTTCTTGGCTAACGTTCACCCAACTGCCACTCTCTTGACTAGGCAGGATTCTCTCTCTCAAAATGCTTTTTCTCTCTGTTTTGGTTGGTAGGGTACTAACCAAAAAAGAAAAAAGACCTAGGGTGAAATGTTGAAAAATATTTAATTTTATTTGTGTTACCTTTGTGCACTTACCACTGTCTGACTCCTATTTCTCACTCTACGTGTTGCTCTATTCTCACTTTGTTTTTCTCCTCCCCTGCATTTGTAGATATGGAGATAGCTACTACTCCTTGTGCACTACAAAACAGGCCTTTTGTTCTACATGTAGTATGGCTACAGTCTTTTTTCGGCTTTATTTTCATTTAGACCTTATGTTGTTGTCGTAGATGAAAATGAAAAAATAATAATAATAATAATTCTCACGCTTTAAAACTAAAAGAAAATCCAAAGACTAAACACTTTCACCATTGGTGCATAAAGATGAGAAAAGAGGCTTTATACTTGAGAATTTGTTTCTGTTTTTAGAGGAAAGAAAACAAAGTTTTAAAATAAAGGAGTACACATCAGAGTTGCCGTTTTTGCTTCTTTGCAAGCAGACAGGTGGCTTTTTACGTAAAATACCAAGAATACCAAAAACCAAAAAAGGGCCCTTGTCCTTGCATTGTGGAGTAGCACCGTTACAGAGCCATTGCAGTTTGTAAAATAGAAGTTATCATCTTTCTTTTAACTTTTCTGTCACTCACAAAAATTCAATTTCTTTTTAAAGAAAATGTATAAGGTCTGGTCTTCGAGGACATACGTTTTGCTGCTAATGTAGAATTTTGAAAAAAAGAATACCTAGATGCATGCTCATTTTGCTTTTTGGCTAAGCTTTAACTAAAACAACAATAAATCATTTTCCTCCCTCTGCAACATCTTTTTTTTTTCTTGTTGCAACAACGGAACTTTGAAGACTGTGAATATATGTTCCAAATGACATTTGCCGATTTTATTTTTGAACAGTCCAATGTTTAAAGCCAATGATCTATAAAGTTTGAAAATAACACTGCATTCCAAATATCACATCAGAGGGTTTTTTTTCTTAAGCAAGGACTGATTCTACTTCATTCATGGTTTTAATTATTATAATATTTTTTCTCATTTATAACGTGACTGTAAGCTGTTGTGTAAATTTAGCATCATGGTTGCTAAACAAGATGACCTAGATCTGTAATTTTGTGTCTGGTATGGAAAGTTTTTAAAAATCCCTCCATCCAGTTAAGGTTGTTGCTCACTTGATCAGCAAGTAATAGTGATTACCAAAAAATGTATATATAATACATCTGGTACTGACGTGTGTCATAGGTTATAGTGTCATCATGCCTCTCAATTTACAACAGGTCTCAGAAGGAAATAATGGCTGTTGTGCTAAGTCTGGAGTGGCGGCCCCCCTTCCTTGGACATCTAGTTGTGACTTGCCCCAGGTGTCTGCTGGGTGTTAAGCCATTTTCGCGCACGATGTTGATTACAGGTTTTTAAGGGACGTCTTCATTCCAAAGCATTATAAGTCTGGAAAAAGCAGGAGTTTTTTTTGAAGAATTCCCTTGTGTTCAAACTCTGTAGTTAAGAGGTATGTCATGCCTTTATGTCCAAAGAGGTCACTTACTCCATCTTAAATCAGTGGAAATGGATGTGCTAATCCCTACCCTCTCATAGATGAAAAACTAAACTTTAATTTCTGTACACCAAAACCAAGGCATATTTAAATTTGTGAATAACTGCTTTTCGGCCACTAGTGTATAGCAAGTGTCTTTGCCCTAATTAATACAAATCCGCAATCTGGGAAGTGTGTTGAAAGTGTTACGTCTTGCAGAGCAATGTGATTTGGTGTTAATACTTCCTTCCGCATGCTGTTAAAATTCGGTTGATTTGGTCTGCAAGCTTGCCACTCCTCTAAAGTCCTGTTATCTAGAATATTGTTCATATGATTATTTTTTGAGAATTCTAATGTTGTACAGTTTATTCTTGAATGCATTTGCTTTATTTTGTTTTTCAGATAATGTCAGACATTTATTATTATTTTCTTATAACTATTTGTATGTTATTTTAGTTTCTGTATATTACTTTTCCTCATATAAATTAACACTAGCTTTAATTTGAATCGCTGAATTAAAAAAAATCTTTATTCTATGACCTGGCCACTTTATGGTGTAATAATGTTCTTCTATTTGTTTGTCTTTTGGACGCTGTTTGATCTCCTAATTTCCAAAGTGTAATCTTTATTTTGGGCTCTTTTGTGGAAGACAAAGTCATGGTTTTCACAACAGATGCAGCCAGCATGGACTGTGTGTGTGAGTTTGTATGTGTGCGTGTGAGTGTTTCATAAGAGCCAGCATCAGTTTTGAGTTTTTATACATTTTATTTTATACTGTACCTTTATTTACGCACCAAAACGTACTGAACCGAAAGCTGGATTATGAATAAAGTGATGAAGATTTAGAGAATTTGAATTTTAAAAGTAACAATAATCAAAATGAGGAGAACTACGATACCGAAGCACTGAGCAGTTTTTATTTTGATTGAATATATGAATGTGGCCAAAGCTTTATGCAGTTGAAAACAAAAAGAAAAATTAAAATGTGTGCCCCACATAAGTGTATATTTTATTGTGGCACAAACAATAGATAACTGAGATCCTTAGACTCACATTGGGATACTTGATTTTCATGGACATTTACAAAGAAAGAAAAACACAAGGTTTTGCTGTAGAGGTCATCTTCTGCCCACTGTGAAAATGAACATGTATACAGATATAGATATATTTAAAACGAGACATCAACTTTTAGTTTGAAACGATAAGAAGGAATGAAAAGAAGAAATGAACTCTGGGAAACTTTGGAGATGTTGTTGAGAGGACAGGGGAGGCTGTGCGCACACCAAAACTGGGCGTGGGAGCCAAAGGCAGGCTCAAGGCGGCTTTGATATCACATTCACAACCTTATTTGCTTATTGACATCTCTGTGATGGGAATGGACTCTGGAACCAGTGGACATGTGACACAGAGAGGAATTATCTTAGATAAAGAAGCTGAACTATAGTGGCTACAGCTGCCTCTCTCTCTTTCTCTCTCTCTGTCTTTCTCCAGCTCTGCCTCTGCTTCTGCTCTTTTATGGACATGTTTCTGCACTTCTGGACGGGATGGACAGAGATGCTCGCTTCATTTCTCCCGGTTCATGTTGTTGCTACCTGTTTCATTTTCTCCTGCTTGTCTCGCTGATGGACAAGTATAAGCTCTCCAGTCAGATGGCGGCTCGCCCCTCTCTTCTGTTCATCACACCATGAGAGAAATGAACCAGAGAGAAAGGGGAGGAGTTTTCTAGGCTGTCATTCCTAATGAGGCAGTTACACACAAAAAAGCGAATCAACCAAAATTAACAACCAAACTAACAAACAACCAAACAAACCATTTGCTCCAACTTCAAAGATGAACTGTTACTTGGAGCTCTCTCTGTTCCTTTTGTGACTCCTGGTGCCACAATGTTTTTTTTTTATGCATTTTGTTTTTCTTTTTGTTTCCTTGAATTATTCCTCCTCCGAGCCTCACAAGCATGGCTCCGTGGCTCCAGGCAGCCCACCGAGGGTAGAAAAAACAGCCTTGCAATGTACAAAAAAGAGCAAGTTAAACCAAAAATGTTGTTCTTGATGTCTTTTCTATACTGTAGTCTTGTTAGCTTTTTTGTTACTGTAATTATATGATGAAGATTTCCAAACTGTACCAAATTACATGGAAACTAACATACATAAACCACATGGAACTTCAGACTTTTAAAGAAACTTTTGTCACAAACCTTGTTGTCCTAGTTAAGTTGATTGTAGATGGTAATTGAATATACTCCTTTGAAAATATTTCATCAAGTATGTTTCTTGCTCATTGTGATACATTAAAAAAGTATGAGCATAAAATGCACTTCCTGTCTGCCTCATCCTTGTGTGTTTTGTTTGAAATTTGTTTTGTTGTTCAAATGTTGTATGAAAGAAAATGTCACATACCGAGAGAAAATGATGAATTGCAGTTTGAGTATTTGGAAATCAGAATGATATTCCTACCAAGAGTGATTTGAATGAATCTCTGCGTTCTACCATGTATCTTTTATGGTTTCTTCTGTATTAACAGTGTAAATAGTTTATATAAAATAACATTACACTTTAATAGTCAAACAGGATTATACATAATAGCTATTATTATCAGCCATTATACTTCACGTTTCTATATCATTAAGGGAAATTATGAGTTTAATACTGCACCATAATTAGCATCATTCTTTTAATTAATGTGTAAAATGTGTGATCTTGTCAAACCATTTTAGCCACTTCTGAATCTTTGGTGCCCTGAGATATGTCATCCTTCTCATTTAGGTCCTTGGTAGAATGTCTCTCTGGACAGGATTAATTAAAACATATTAACTAACAAATTTAGGATCTCACTTAATTAGAAGTGTCTGTTTGTGACTAATTCAAGTTGATTGAGGCTGTAGTGAAGTGTTGTGAACAGCAGTACTTTTTTAATCCATTTTGACTGATGTTAGAACTCAAGTGTACTGTATTGCACATTAGAACTGGACACTCATTTGAAATTAAGTCATTAAGAAGCCTGGATTATGAAAATGTGTGTTTGTGCCGTTTACAGCTCACAGCCTTGAGAAAGGGAAACATGAGTGTCTTTGAATTGTGTATTTGCTAGCGTGAGTGTTTATGTCTGTGCATGTCATTGTGTGTTGTGATGGGACAGGATGTTCTAGAATTACTAGTGAACAACCTGAAGGCCGAGAGACAACCCACTCTGGTCCAAGTAGTTTTGCAGACCAGAACATGGTCTTCCAGTGCTATAGCGTACAATTGATCACGGAAACCATCCATTTCATAGCATTTGCCTCTTATTTGTTCACTCAGTATTAAAACACTTTAGGGATCATTTACACCGTGACATCAGACTGATGAATCTAACATTGATTTAGTGTTAGAGGAGGTATCATTTTCACGGTCTCATCCTGTGTGGGGTCTTCGGCATTCGCTAGGTCTAACATGTTCCCTTCTTTTATACACAGAGGTGAATGGTCCATATAGTGTGTTCATTGTACAGTATTGTTACCGGTAGTGGGCTGTTTGCATTAGTAACATATTTCTTGAGCATTCTTGGCATTTTTCTTGTCTTGTCTTTGCAAGGTTTGCATGTACAAATGTGACACGGCTGCACCATATTGCTTTGATTGTAACACAGGAGGGCTCTTTATGAAACGAGAGGCTCTTTATGAGAAACCGAGCCAAAATAACAAGTGAGGGCATTGATGGGGCCCCCTCCTCCTAGCTGCTCTCAGTCAGTAACGGTGTGACACACAAGGGCATGTGCTCCCCTTTTGAAGTTTCCTTTAATAAAGGTGTGCACTGTTATTATTGCCTTGTGACCTTTAGTGAGCTTCAGTGTCAGAAGATTTGATTGAATTGCTTTCTGTTTTATTATAAATAGGGACGAGGGGGAGGCCTTGAGTCCTTGAGAGCCTTACTGAAATCAAGTTTCTAGATGATTTTCTTTGAAATATAATTTAAGCAGAATATTATACAAGAGAAGTATGAATGCAGTGCGCTCATATGTGTGTGTTTATACAACATGCCTGCCGCATTAACTACAGTGAAAGATGGGTTTCTGGGAAGGGGGCTAAAGGGTACCTGAGAAGCCCCAGAGACAGAGAACAGAGTTGGAGGTAGGGGCCATCCTGTCTGGAGCAAGGAGCCAGATTCATCGGCCATGCTGAGCCAATTAACACGCAAGGGTACATCCCGAATGAATTAAAAGCACCCTAATCGGATCAGTGTGAAAAGCCAGGCCGCTTCCTCCCGAGCCCTGGACCAGATGGCACTCACTCTCACATGTAGCATTTTAACAGCCCAGGCACAAGTCGCAAGAGTGTGAAATTGGGTTAGCGCCTCAATCTAACACTGGCCATGGGCAAGGGGAGCGCCCAATCTCCAACTCCCATGGCCTGGAGGTAATGTGGGGACCCAGTGTTGGGACCCAATATTTAATTATGATCCAAACTGCCCCTTGCACAGTAAGCTAGCAGGCCACGGTGAGAAGAGTGGGTGTGTATGTAGGGTTGGGTCTGAGTGACAGTTCTACAGGGGGCTCTCTCTCCCTCCCTTCCTGCTTAAATGGCCACTGATGTATCCGGGCTCACCACCTCTTTGGATATTCGGGCAGATTAGCAGGCTGCTGAACAGAATATCTGTGGCTCTGTGTGACTGGATGGTTCTAGCTGGGTGGTGATGTCATGTAGAGGCCTGGCCTGGATGCTCTAATGGCTCTGTGGGGTTTCTTAAGCTCTTTGGGATCTGCTTTGAACATTTGTAGTGAATCAAGGGGTACAAATGTTGGACAACTCAAGCCAAAGTGAGTACAAAAGGCATACTTGTACAAAGCATGACTATGTAATCGCAGGCATTGTTTTAAATGAGAAACATGGCTCTTAAATGGTTGTTTAGCTTTAAGTTGGCACCAGCCCGGGAGACCACAAAGGCAGAAAACGAGGAGCAGGAGCTGGGAAAGAAAACACACTTCTACACATCCCAGCATGCCTTGTAATCCCATAGTGCAATGGTCAGGGTGCCTTTACGCCAACCAATCCAGGAGCCTTCTCTTAGTCACATTAATACAAAGTCCTATAGACTTCAGACCCACAAGAAGATGCCAAGAAACCACTCTACTACTACTACTACACACACACTCATAGAGAAATAATCTGATGCGAATTAAAAGACATCTGGATCCTTTGCCAGGATTGTCATTGCTAAAAAAAAAAAAGAAAAAAGACATCTGGATCATTTGCCAGGATTGTCATTGCTATCAAACCTTTTTTGACGTTTTGGGAACTTGTTACATGTGGATTTGGTGTGTAAACTGTTCTGAATTATATTGAAGGAACAAATTGTAATGTCACCAGCAGAGACTGTGTACACTTGTGGCTCCTCCAGTGAAAGCCCTGGCTAAGCAGGGTTACTTTACACATGAACAGGTTTCTCCCCTGTTGAGTGCTAACCTCTGACAGCCAGTCTTTGGCACTAGGAGAGTCCGCCATGAGGATTTCTCTCATTGCCAGGCCTAAAAACCACTGGACTATTCCATCCACATCGTAGACCACTGAGCTCTTCCCTTTTCCTCCCCTTTTACTCCCCACCTCCCCAGCAACTCCTTACAATGCCACAATGTCTTCCTCCCCCATCAATGTCACAGCCAAATTGCACCAGAGCCGCGAGGACGGGTCAAACTAATTCAATCTTATCTGTCAGGAGAAATGATGGGTGAGGGGATCTGAGGGAAGGCGAATGGGATAAACATTTAAATAGGAAAGACGGGTTCCTGTTTTAAATTGAAGACGGCTGGGTGAGGCCTGGTTTTGAAGTAGGTCTCCCTCCCACCTCCAGCGAAGCCGATGGGAGCGATGGGAATGTCAGAGGGAGGGAGGAAGTGCGCATCATATTGCACGTCAATGGTAGCAGACCCATGTCATGTGACCTACAGACACACAATGCTGGTTTAGGGGCTCCAAGCTCAGACCAACCTCTTACTAGACTCATGGAGAAATGCTCATGCAGAATTTCTAAATGTATCAGTCTAATACCTGCAAATAATTAAAACTGTTTTAAAGATACAGCGTTCAAGACAAAGACGTTAATATCTCGTATCACTTGAAGTATCAGATTTGGTTTTGAAGTAATGTCTACTTTCCCCGCCCTGTGCAGCGCAGACCAGTGACCCAACTCACACCCCCCACCAGCCTGGGAGCCGTGGAGGTGTGGAGTGTGCCTTGGCAGGCACCGGGTCTTGCCAGAGCATTTCCCGTCTCCTGGACACAGGATCAGGTGTCGCCGTTTTCACAGCACCTTCTGGTTCTGGTTAACAGGAAATGAGGTCCATCAGAACAACTCTGACCAAAACTGAGCCTGAATCAGGCCTGACAGGCAGGAATATTAGTCTGTGACGGCAGCCAATAATTGAGTGATTGGCTCCCCCCTCTCTCGTAATGAGGAGAATATGTGCTGGGAATGTGTTTGTCCTTCTTTCTCTTTCCCCTGCCCTCTTCTTCGCTCTCTTCGCCCTTTTTTCCCTTTATCCAATAAATCATTTCAGGGGGAAAATGGAGGGATAATTTTACTTCACATCAAAGTTCTTCCCTAGGTGTCACACTGTAACCCCCCGAGGAAATGTTATGCACGGAGAGCTTTCCAAGAGTGCTGCTCACAGTAAGACTGTTTTTACCCCTGAAAATCATAGCTCTGCATTCATGTCCAAGTGGTGAGTGACTGAGTCCGAGTGCATGAGAGATCAATTATAACACCTTATTTAATTCTCATATGCAAAAATGATAATGGCCATGTTAGAGGTCCCGCTGTCTGTTGGTGTATCCTTTTGCTCCATAAATGTGTTTCCCAGATTGTTCTGGTTTGATGGGCTCTGCCAAAGCACTTTAACAATCAAAAGTGTACATTCACCTGGATCTATCTGTCTATAGTCATTGTTCTGCCAAGAGGTTTTAAGCGGGATATACCAACAGAATATATCTAAAACTCAACAGCATACTACCTAGAGCAAATACCTGTGATGTGGTTTTTCGTAATCTATGCTGTGTATGCTTGTGTTTGTGCGTGCGCATGCCTGTGTGTGCACACGTGCATGTAGTCCTGTCTGTGTGTGTGTGTGTGTAGGGTCCATGTGAAGTGAAGCAAGACCTGATTTAGCTGCAGACAAAGTTGCAATACGGTTATGTTACTGGAAAGTCTAAGTCTAACAGAAAACTACTAGAATTGTGGTGCATCACAAGACAGATAGTGGCCCTTTTGGGTGTTTTAGATTTTTTTTTTTTTACAGATTTCTGTGGCTCTCCGTATGGCCACGTAAAAATGTCTACAATAACAAATTTACTGACAAAGCTTTAAAACATTATCCTAAGTATAAATATATTTTGTATGCTTTTTAGTATTTTACTATGACCCCCACTAGCTAGAGTCAATAGCAGCAGCTACTATTCCTCGGGGTCCACAGAAAACATTCAACATCCCATACTACACAACATCTCTAGGCAATAGAGCAAGTACAGTGGTGCATACATAAAAGAAGAGTAAATGTAAAATATTACATCATACACAACACCAGTACACATCCTGTATATGTAATACATCATCCTGTATAAGTAACATATAAGTATTTAAAATGAAAGTTTCTATTAATAATATTATGGTGATGTTATTGTTGGTAGTATTGTATACACCATCATGTGATGGCAGTGAGTTACCCCAGAGGAGCAGAGCCTAATGCCAAGACATTGTATGTGCTCTACATTGCTGTGCATAGTTCTACAATAAATGGTTAAACTAAAACGTGGCATTCTCTGTCTGAAACTGCATAGTTTGAAGAGAGTGAATAGTTTAAAAAAGTGTATGATCTATATACTGAAAACAGAATATGAACCACATGGTCTACATACATAAACTAAAACACATGAAATATATGATCTATCCACTAGAAACACATTATGAAATACATGATCTACATACTTGATGCACAATGTGAAATATATGGTGTATAAACTGGAAACACATTATGAAATACTAAATCTGCTTAAACATTCTGTGTCTTAATGAATGTATGTATTCATGTATTAATGTATGTATATACTATATATGTATATATGTAGGTATATGTATATACTAAGATAAAATTTAAGATAGATTGCAACAGATTTTCAGTTTATTACCAAAATTGCCACAGATGCCGCTAAATTTGATCAACTGATTGTAGCCTCCGGCCTCGCTGGTTGTCCAGCTGACCAGCACAGTATTGGCTCAAGCACTGGCCAGGGGAAGCATCTACAAAAAGGGTACGCTGGTCTCATCACTCTAGCAACTCCCACATTTGGCTTGATCACCTGCAAAGCTTGAGTGAGGTCATCAGGTGAGTGAGCGGGCACATGGTTGGAGTAGGTGTAGAAAAACGCAGAATGGCTTTATTGACTGTGAAGAAAGCTTGCAGCAACTGTCAACTCCACTGAACTCTCTTGGGGGTGCTGTGGGGTACAATTCAAATTAAAAACTACTGCGTGCTGGGCAACTCCAGAGAGGGAGGGATCTCTCTCCCAGAGCTTTTAAGGTGGTACTTCAGTTGTCACATAGCTGTAGAAGGGCAAGCTCAAATAAAAATACAATTATTGTTCTAAGACTTTTTCTTATTAATATATTTCAGACAGCTTTAAGTGTTTTCATCATCTTCCTTTTTCCTTAATCAAACTCAGTTGTTGTCTGTTGCTGCTGGAATGCCTGTCCGACTGGACCCTGACCCTGGGCTGCCTGCAGTAATGATGGGAGGATGAAACAACCAGGCCCATTCCAAGGCCCTGTTAGGGGGTGCAGGCCTGGGAAATAGGGAGATAATGGATACCAGGTGTGCAGTGGGGGCCAGAGATACTTCTCCGTCCTCAGTCTCCATCTGAGAGTTCCTCAGTCTCCATCTGAGAGTTTTCTCTCTCTCTTTCTCACTCACACACACACACACACATACACACACACACACACACACACACACACACACACACACACATATACTCAACCAGACACACACACTTACACAGACACACATGACCATTGAACTGCTTCTGAATGTACTGAACGTTGTTCTGATTTTAAAACATTCTCCAATGTTTCCAATGCTTGTTGGGTACAGAGAGCATGGCTGTACATTAGTGCAGGTGTGAGGGGTGTTCATAATGTAAAGATGAACATTTGCCTTATCTATCATCCAGAACAGGTCGATTTGTTGAGCATTTACCCCTTGTAGCTGTTGTTAATCTGAAGTAGTGAAGTTTTAAAGGAAAGGTCAGGCGGATCGGCCGCAAAAGTGTTTCTAATCAGAGCAGACAGGCTTGCAAAGCTCTGCTGTAATTACAACATAATTAGCAGGCAGCAGACAGAATCCAGCATGCCATTTAACATCAATAATTTAACCCTTCACAGGCGCCCCGCAAAAACATGTACTCCACGGCCCAAGGAGAAGCACATGAGTAAAACACTGAATATCCTCTACCTCCCTTTTTCTATAACAGGTCAGTAAATGTCAATTGAGGAGAGTTACAATTACTAAAGAGGGACTTGGCTGAAATGAGTCCTCATTACGACCTCCTCCTTAAGAACCCAATCCATTTTAGATGATAAATATTAAACTCTGATTATATATAAATAAGAGTCTCTGATTATGACCCTTTTGGTCATCAGAAGCTATTGTTTTCAACAGATTATAATATAATTCATTCTAATAAAAGGGCAAATAGGCCCTTAAGATGAAGAGACAGACAGTTTGATTATTCCAGGAGGAAAGGAACCAATCAGTGTCTCAGTCATAAGGACAAGATACTGACAGATACAAAAGTAATCATTTCAGAAGAATATGGGAATATTGCAGAGAAGCAGATTTCTATTTGATTGACTTAGTCTGGCTTTTGAAAGGGCTGTCACTCAGGGTTGCTTATCTGGTGAGGTAAAATGTAATTCCACTTTTGGTGTGTAGGTTTTTAGATCTTATAAATCAAATATTGGCATTGTGTTTACTATAGAATTATAGAGAGGAGAAAAACATGGTTCTCCTCCAAATGAGAAAAACATTGAAATGTTACAGAACAATAGAAAATGAAAGGTGTATGTGTATGTGGGGGTGGGAGCATGGAGGTGGTGAGGTCTTGTCAGTGGGTGTCTCTTTGTTATAATGAAAGATTACTGTCACCCAGCGAACAGATCCACACCCAGCAAACAGACCCACTCCAGACCACTGCACAGTATCATCTTGACATGAAATTGTTTATAGGTATTTGGAGTTATTCTTTCAGAAAGCACTTTTGGCAGAGGCAGGCGTGCTGAGACTTTGAACCCAAAGAAATAGGATTTCAGAGACAGATCCCTATTACTTTGTGAATAAGGTTGTTTTCAGTAGAAAGTGAGCTGTTCTATTAGCCAGTTGAGTGGTTGATATTTACTGTACATTTGTGTGTCAGTTGCTTCCTCACTGGCCCTGATAAAATCAACATTGACTGGTACAGGTGGATCAGGAGGCTGAGGTATGTGAGTCTGGTTACGTGCTGTAGAGTCAGGGCCTCCTCAGAGGGCCCAGTGTCTGTCTCTCTGTCCTGGCATGACCAGTTGACATGTTGGTATGAACAATTGGCATGAACCATTTATTTCAATTGACTAAGCAAGTGTCTATCTCTATCCCTTTTTCAGTCTCTATCTCTCTCTGTCTCCTCTCTGTCTACCTGAACCAGAGTGGCCTGACCTTGCGACCTAAACGAGGCAAAGGTCAACATTCCTAGACAGGAACAGAAGTAAACCCATAGGAAGGTTTTGAATGATCACACTCATCTGACGAGAATAATTTAAAGAGAACACAGCTTTTTATGCCATTGACTGTAACCCTATAGATGTGTCTCTGATTATACTCATGTTTATAACAGATATTAAACATCACAGAGCCTACATCCATAGACATTACACACGTCCTCCTTTGGGATGTATTTATGGCTCTTCTATGAAAGAGCATTACATCTTTAGTTGCAGCATTCGTTGCAACACTGCTGTTGTTTTTCAGCCTCCTAGTAAGGTCTGTTGTTGTTATTGCATTGGCCTGCTTCAGAACCAACGGTATGGGCCCACTTAGCAGTCAATCACCTGCTTTGTTGATGCACCTCTGGGCATGCAAAACCACCATCAGTCACATGAACACACACATACGTACACTCACACACACATACAGATACACGGTCACATAGAAAACACTAAACATGCAGCCAATGCAGGACATTCAAGCCATGGTCATTGCACATTCATTCGCAGTAGGGTCTGGTTCTTTATATGGCTGCTGTTTGAAATTAATAAGGCCACATTTTTAAATGCCAGGGTAATCAGCTTCATATAACAAATGCATGCCCCCACCCACCCAAACACCCACCCCTCCTTTCCTTTCATATATTAATTTTGGACCAAACGTCCCCGCTTGACTACTGTAACGAGGTATGATGTATTGAGCCTCAGCTGTTGCCATGGAGACCACAGTCCCCTGTTACTTGTCATTAGAGCACAAACAAGCACTGGCATCTAATGTCATTCCAGTCAACATGAGGGAAAGCCATGAGAAACAGAGTGTGTGTGCTGGGATCTCTCTCCTCAGCCAGAGATGGCTTGCTGTCTACATTATTTTGGTTCCATTCCCTTTCTGGTGTGCTCGGGGCGGGGGAGTTGGGGAGCATATATAGCAAGATTGGAGTGTGTGCCTCCTAGCCTGTCTCCCTGTAACCTTTCAATGATTCAAGGTAGGACTGCAGATGACAAAATGGAGTCAGAATGTTTTGTAATAATTGCCTCTTCCTGTGGTTCTTTCTAGTCTTTTTCTTCCCTTCCTTTCTTCAGTCACTGCTTCTAAGAAACATTTTGTGGTGATTTTCTCAACACAGTCAAGAAAATGAAGACATCTGGTGAACAACCAAGAGGACATTACCATAACTTCTTAGCAGACATTACTATATATTCCTGATTACATACAGTTGTAAAGTGGGTATTTCATAGTAAAGATTATTTAAGAGTACAAGTGTAGTGTTGCTGTAAACTAGTAGTGAGATTGGCGAAATGATCAGGGAGAGGGAAAGCAGTTTGTAATGTTGGATAATAGGTTAATATTCATCAGAGAGAGATGCTCATAAGCATTGAGTGAACAGTTGAACTGGTGTCCTGTCTGCCTCTAGTGTTCAATGTTAAAAGATGTCTGGTGGGTGATCGACTGTAAATGAACAGCATTTTACTAAGCAGATACACTGAACCACAACTCATGCTGGATACTGAACAACAAAAGCTCATGGATGGAAATGCAATAGAAGGCTCTTATCAAAATGGATGTTACTGAGTGTTCTTTCAGCACTAATGTTGTTTTAATACAAGAATAGAAGTGGCACAGTAGCTTTTAGGTGCTCTATTCTTTATTTCACTTTTAATCAGGCCCTGCTTTCCAGTTCTGTTGTCTCGGGTGAACGTGTGTGCAGCATTCCTCCCTGTGTTCTCTCAGAACATAATCTCTTTCTCACACAGAGCATTAATCCTGCCTTCTTTTTCACTCTGCGCTGCTCCTTTATTACTTCCAGGTGTTAAGGCCCTGTCTCGCTCGCAGGCACATGTGTTAGAAAAAATGCCCTTTGTTTGGAGTTGTGCTGTGTTTCAAAAGGAAATATTCGCTTGGCTCTGATCTCTGAAGACATGAAAAGACAGAGGAAACAAGAAAGAAAATTGGGTGAATGAGTGGTCGAGAGAAAGAAAGAGAACGATAGAGAGAGGAGATGAAGAGAGAAAAAAGTGAGAGACATTGAGGCAAACTCATTTTGCCCAAACAACCGAGTCCATTGAGGCATATATGTTAGTTTTGGACTGTAGGACTATGGAGGTGTCTTGGCATTGTATACGTGTGACGTTATATAGCTTGAGTTCTGAGATATGCAATGAGAACTTCCGCTGTTTAAGATGCTTATTACATGAATACCACAAGGCTCTCCCAGGTTTCTAGTCAGTATGGTATGCTCCAACTGGCACAAAGAAACTCTGTGTCCAATTGTGTAGGACATATACACAATAAGTACAATCATTGAGGGAATGTTGTAACTTTTTTTTTGAGACAATGTTTTGTGATTCATCAATATGATCAGCGTCGTGCCCGATAATGTACAGAATTTGTTTAATGTAATTACTTTAGAGATATAAGGTCTGTAGTTATAACAACAGAATGATGTACCATGTGTGTCAGAATACAACATAAAGGGGTATTTGAAGGTGATACTTGTGGCAGCCAGGCTAAGGACTCTCTTAAACCTTTCCCATATCTCCCCTCTGGACTTTCTCCATTTTCCTGTAAGCAGCTAAACTGAGATCCCATGTACTTGCAATGAAAAGTGACAGGAAATTGACTAAAACATTGGAAATCAATAGAAAGTAAATGCGCTCCTTAAGTACAAGTGAACAGCTGCCTTCTGTCTAACCCTCTCTCTCCCTCTCTATCTTTTCCTTCCTCTCTCATTTTTACCTTTCTCTCCCCCACTATATCTCCTCTTTCCTCTCCTTTTTTACCATTTTCTCTCCCTCTCTCTCACACACACACACACACACACACACACACACACACACACACACTCCCTATCTCCCTCCATCTCTGTCTCAGAGTCAATACCTGTACACAATATAGAAAAGATAGCTTATACGGCTTGTTAGTGACTGTGTGTTCAAATGGAGCAGTAAAGACCATACATTCCCCAGGGCGCAGGCCAGGTCATTGTAAAGGATACCGACGAAGTGCCACAGGAGTATACGCCATTCTGATTGGCTACCGTGATGAGCAATAGGTTATGTAGGCCTACCTGCCATCTCCTTTAAGTCACAGATTTACCTTGAGCAGATGCTCTGTCAAGGTATCCAAAAAAACTGACCGACAGTGAAAGGGTCATTACGGCTATGCTGTGTTAGTTACGTTCACTTCAATCTTGGTCTCCAAACACTGGGTCACAGATGGTTAAGAGGCCAGCAGTCCCTAATGACATTTAACCCTTTGATCCGGGGCCTTTCTAGCCTTAGGCACAGGGAGTATGCACTTGACATCTGCTGTGTTGAGCCTTTTATTGTCAAGGCTCCAGTCAAATCTTTTGCTTGATAATTTATACAATCACTCAGATGTGGTTCGAATCCTGAATGATGATGCTCTGAAAACCCTGCTATATGAGACCATATCCAACACATACATTTTTATTGTTTTAATAGTGTTGGTAACCAGTTTACAGTATAACAGCAGTAAGGCATCTCAGGGTTTTGTGGTATACTGTCAACGCGTTGTGCCTAAGAACTGCTCTTAGCTGTGGTATTGGCCATATACATCCACTCACGCTCAATGATGGTAAGAATGGAACTTTGTCCCTGACAGCGGGTTATCACCAGATAACCATCACGGTCTTACGACCAGCACCACTTGTTATCACCAGATAACCACCACAGTCTTACGACCAGCATCACTGATTATCACCAGATAACCTTCGCAGTCTTACGACCAGCACCACTGATTATCACCAGATAACCACCAGTCTTACGACCAGCACCACTGGTTATCACCAGATAACCACCACAGTCTTACGACCGGCACCACTGGTTATCACAAGATAACCACCACAGTCTTACGACCAGCACCACTGGTTATCCCCAGATAACCACCACAGTCTTACGACCAGCACCACTGGTTATCACCAGATTACCACCACAGTCTTACGACCAGCACCACGGTCAGGACATCAGCTTAACATCTCATCCGAAACATGGCACCCTGGACAGAGCAGTGTCCCCCTCACTACCTCCGGGGCATTGATCAGCAGACCAAGGAGGAGACGGCCCCCTACTGGCGCTCCAACACCAGTTCCAGCAGCATGTGGCCTCCCATCCAGGGACTGACCAGCATCGCTGCCTGGCTTCAGAGACAAACCAGCAGTGGGATGCAGGGTGCTATGCTGCTGTTAATATACCATTAAGGTATCCCGTGCTTGCGTTCAGTGTTGGAGTTGAGGCTTAGAGACTGATGCATTGCTTTCCTTTCCCCGTCAGAAAGAAAGGCCCATATACAGATCTGAATTATTTTCAAATATAAAATTTACTGTTTGCAGCAAAGCACCTACTGCAACAGAGAGAAAATAAAACAAATAAGATGAGGGAAACGGGCATGTGGGCGTAGTTTTGAATGTGCCAAAGCGAAGGGAGCGTACGTTGCAGGTGGAATCGAAACAATAAATCTGATTTATACTTCTCCAAATGATGTTCCTGTAATCGAGTCAATTCCCTCCAAATCCATTTACCATGTTTGGAGAATGAGGCCCGGGAGCGCTGTGATGATGTAATGCGCCATGCCGGTTTGGATGACTTTAGTCTTAATCCAGAGCTCCGTTGTCCCTCAGGAGATCAATGCGAGTGGTGCCAGATCAATAGCATTACATACAAATCTTTGTCACTTTCCCACCAAACTGTGCTGGCACACGATCTGTCTCCGTACCAGCTCCCCAGCCGACATTCACAGCAGGGCAGAGCAGGCTATATGACTCCTATAGCAAACACATGCAAACTGCTGTCTTAGTTGATGAGAGGGATAAACTGCAGTTCTTTGTAGGGTAAGAAAAGGTTTGCATACAAAATACAATATTAAATCATATTATAGATATGAAATATTTTGCTATATTTGTTTAGAAACATCAGGAGTAGCTCATTGGGCTAATACTAGCTTTTTAGCTTTTTACATGAAAGCTATTATACATAAAGTAAGTCAAACAGTTTAAATATCTGGATATAAAGAGAGAATGGCTAATGTGTGTAAAAGAGCCCTGAGGAGTTGTGTTTTATAGTTTGCGGCTGAGTTTCCTGGCTGTGTGACTGTGTTTCCATGTTCTCTGTATAATGCCTGCACTTTCATTACAGATGGAAGCATCATCTGGGGAAATTGAGGTTTAGGTAAAACAGAAATTAGGCAGAAGACATGGCTGTCAAAACAAGCTGAAGAGGTCCCCTCTCTGTCACTCTGATCTAAGCCCAGCCCCTTTCCTCCTGCACTGGTCCAAGTGTGACCAGGCAGGGGTTAAATCCATTGCACCATAAAACCAGAGCTGTTCATAAAATGGAGGAATAAGAAGCAGAAATAATATTTCAAGTATGATTAGTTCATCCGCAGGGCACCTTGTGCGATTGAGAAAGGGGGCGAGAGGGGGAGGGGTTATTTCGCACGGCGAGCAGTCAATTATATCTTGCCTTTGAATGATTTCTGCAGATCCTATTACGACAGTGAGGAGGGTGGGGTGTGTGGATGGGGTTG
>JACXGI010003838.1:37852-58990 GCA_016801175.1 Esox masquinongy
GGGGGGGGGGGGGGGGGGGCTGAGGGATGGGCATGGAAGGGGCGAGACAAAGAAATATGCATTTGTTACCAATTCAAAAACACTGCTGTGTTAACACACAAAATATATTTCTTCTTTGTTATTCACACCATCTCTCCTGTTCCCACCAGCTCATTCTAAAGTATATGTATCTATCTTCTATCTCATTGCAACAGTCCTCTACTCTCTCGGGTTGTGTTCCCTGAATATTTGAGAAGCGCTTGTCTCCCATTCGTCATCTTGACTAGTGATATAGTAGCTGACACTAGCTGTTGTGTTAGTCTGCTGCTGCTGCTGCTGGAGATTGCTGTCGTAGGAATAAATGGAGACATTGTGCATTTATTCACCCCACTCCTCTTTTTGGAGAGCAGTCACCCAAATATTGTGCTTCATCATCAGTCCTTTTTCCTCTCCAGGCTATTAAAAAAAACACTTAAGGAAAATCATCTCTGCAGCACGTTCCAATTGTATGGTGTTCTCTGAAAACAAGATGTACGCCGATAATAAAAGGCACAATGTAGCTAGTGCATTTATCTCAATGAATAATTACGATTTGTAAGATAATTCTAAAAACAGCTTTGGTTGAATCTATTTTAAATAAAACAGATATATAAACCAGATTTTGGTTGAATCTAGTGATGCAAAGGAGTATGGTAGTCTACCAATAGTATTAATTTCCAGGGGAGGTAAGTATGTAAGACTAGCTTTAATGTTATTTAATAAGCTTGGAGATATCAACCAGATCCTCAGCCACTCCATGTCAAAAGTGGCATGCGTTATCTGATGGTCAGGATTATTAAATGCTTGAAATTATCCAAAGTGTGATGAAGAAAACGTTATAATGCAATTCATTAACCATTTCTAAAACAGCATCAGCTAAAAATAAACTTACTCTCAGAGCGGGGATAGTTTTATAGGAACTATTTATTGACACAACTGTTGGTACTATTCACTGGTTTCAGGAGCTCAACATTCTGTCCATATGAGATAGTAAACAGGTGAACTTTGACAGTCACCATCAGTCACCTGTTTGTTAGCATCATTTTACACCGCGGTGTACATGTCATATGCCAAATCCTAACCACAGAAATTGGCCCACTGACAGAGATTCCCTGCCAACTCAACAACATACAGAGGGTCTGAACAGATTTTACTCAGGTCAGGGATCTGATATATCAGACATAACACAATGGCAATCCTTACACTATAACATGGGGAATAAAAGCTTGTCATATCTACACAAACAAGCAAGGCTTTCCCAAAGCTTACAGTGTGAACCAAACTGAAAGTGTTGAATGGTAGCCATGTGTCTTTACCCATGTAAGAAGTGTTCATTTATCACATGCCTGTCCCTCTTGTCTAACATCCCATTTTGTAAAGCTGTTGTACTTATGTATTTGAATATTAATTAAACCTCATTTAACGCAACATGTTTGGAGGGATACAAAATGGACGAGGGGCCAAACATTTAATGCAGAACATTAATAATAACATGGCCGAGCAAAATTAAAAAGAAGGAATTCTGCACCCCACCTCGCACATTAATTGCACATTTAAATTTCCTATAATGGATTCTGACATCTCAAGTCACCAAAATCCATCATTCTGAAGGGTATTATTCCTAAATTAACCTGTCACCCACCACGTCCCATGTATTTCTGCGGGGTCCGCTCAAAAAGAAATGAAGAATTCTAATTACCTTCAAATCTAAAGCAGATTGATAATTTACTCTCCCCCCCACACAGGTTTCCTTGCTCCCTAGTCTAACTGCAGAACTCTGTTCAGGGAGAGGGCCCCTGTCTGGTGAGACCTCAGTGTCTCTATTAATTTGACCTCACGGTAGTTCTAACATTTGAATGAATTCCTTGACCTTGATAATTTTATCTCCTCTGCACCAGTAAGCATTATTCTCATTCTAGCTAGGTTTTAAGTAACCTGCCCAAATTAACTTATGCTTTACTCTACTAATAGTTGAAATGAGACACACATTAACAGGAAAGAAGTCCTAAAGAAATGACTAGTGGTGGTAAGTATACAAAATGGTATCCCTGACACAATATACATGCTCTTCTTCACTATGTCTGTAACGCATGTATTGGTATCACTATGCTGTTGTTTGGTGCACTTGTTAATATGTTTGAGGTGTGCACCAGTTATTATGTTTGCTTTAGATGTAGATTGCATTAAATTAGTGATGAATCATAGATTCCTGTTCATCGGTGTAATGAATCAATGGTGTTTCTGGTTTCATGGGTGGCACTGCGTTTGCTTTATAGTTTGAGATTAGCCCTGGGCCCCAGGGAGTTTATAATTTTGGATTTCACACTGGCTATATGGTTAAGATAACTTACAGTGGTAAAATAGTTATGTAGGCCTATAGCATTCCCTTATAACTACTGAAACACACACAAATACTGTAAAGTGTCGGTGGAGTCTATGACGTAAATGTACAGAAATTCTCTCACGTTATTCTGTCCCCTTTCTGTCGGTCACTTGGTGCAATACAGCAATGGGGAGTCACTCTAGCGACCTCTACTGAAGAGCTTTAAAATCATGCCTGAAATAGCCACTGAAAGCCTCGTCGAAATCCCCGCCTTCTCCAGGTGATGAACCCAAGGCTCTGATTAATTTCATAAGCACAACAATTCAATTATCTAAAAACAAATATTGACATGTTAAACAATCAGGCCCTGGTACAACTCTCTAACTTGACGACTGCATGATTACGCTCTAAGATGTTTTTTTTTTTTAACCTGTTTTCAAACTATTCAAACACATTAATTCTTCTGTCAGTTCAACCTGGCTAACTTGCAATGAGTAAGATTACTAATACAAACAAGTATATTTAGGCTGTATGCCTAACCATGCCCAGATGAATGAAAAGATACTTTTTGTTTTGTATTTTCTTTTGTATATTTCGATGAAATGCATGCTCTGGACACCCTCACTTGGACCTGTTCCTGTGTTGGACAAAGAATGGTGCTTGTACTGTAGTCCCAGTCCATAGTGTAAGTGAAACAGACATCACCGTGCTGCTGCTAACAGTATACTTGTCAGTAGCATAGCATCCAACTGCTGGTTTGTCTCTGAAGCTAAACATATTCGGTGCTGGTTGGTCCCTGGATGGAAGACAAGATGTTGCTGGAAATGGTGTTGGAGGGTGAGTTTGCGGAACTGTACCTTTTGGCCTAATGATCAATGCCCTGGGGTAGTGACTCTCTGTGGTCACTAAAGATCCCATAATTTTCCAATCTGGCCCTCAAACCAACATGGCTACCTAACCATCACACCAGCTTATAATTGGCTCCCCCTTCACTATTTCACCAGGTTGTTACTGTAAATGAGAATGTGTCAACGTACTTGGTAAAAAGCAGTAAATAAATAAATAATAGCTTCTGCCACTTACATCTTCTGTTTTGCAACACACATGACCGCTTGTTCCTCGATAACATTCTAGTCATTTGAGCTAAGCAAAAGTTACCAATTGTATATTCCCATCTGTGACATCTCCAGCTAGCTGTGGAGTGAGGTTACAGTCCATTCTTTATTCTTTTACAGTCCCCACTTCTAAACTTGTTACACAGCAAGCTACCCGGCCAGTGAGCTGTGTCCAACTGACAATCCGGGTCACGGCACCAGAGAAACAGGCGTCAATGTATTGCTGCTAACAATATAGCTTTCTCCACCGATAGTTTGCTTGCTCTGTAATGAGCACAAACCCGTGGTCTTCTGTTTTGAAACACGTGACCCCCCTCCATGACAACATTCCAACTGTATTAACTATAAAAAAGGTATCAATTGGACAGCCCCATCTGAAGCATTTCAAACTAGCTGTGGAGAGAGCTTATGGTATGTTCTTAACTTTGATGCAAATGCTGGTTCCATGGCAAATGGTTTTGGTCAGATCAACATTTTCTTATTTTCCAGCCCTGGGGGCATATGGATACTCTCACCGCTCAACCAGGCTGCTTTATGTTTTTCAGCTAGCTAAGGATGACAAAAACTTAAGTTGGGTTTGGAGGGTACGCTCTGCCACCGGTGCCTTTTTCCATACTTGGTTGATTGTCTGAAATAATGTAGACGGAACAACAGGGAAACTCTATTACGCACAAAAGTAGACAAGAAGACTGGTGCATTCAAGACATCTGGAAATTTGGAAAGGAATTACTTTCATATTTGTGTTTGGTAAGCAATTTAAAGTTGGATGACCATTCAAAATGATCTTCTAGGCTCGACACAGTTTTTTTTATAGTGTGTTGTTGTTGTTCCCAGTTGTTTTGAATGCTGCAGTAGTTTAAATGAAAAGTGTGTATTAACAGTTTAGGCTGACTTTTTGTGTTATTTACCTAGATATTGATTGGTAATGTTTGAGGAAAATGTTGCTGTTATGCATACATTCGACCATAAACAAGAAAGTCTGCAGTGTTTTGAGTGAACTGTTGAGAACAGGAGTGATAGTGGTTGTAAGACGCCAATAGGTACATTGGTAGAAAGTACTTTATCCTGCCAGCCCACTCTTAATTTCTGTTGGACACACCATAAATTCAGCATCTGAGCTGTACCTACAAGTTAGCGTAACATCACTGGCTATCAGACAATGGTGTATCAACAGTGAATTGGGATTCAATGTTGGACAAAATTGGAACCTTATGTGGCAGACTCACAGTCTCACATAAGACACAATTTATGTTGGAAGCTTGTCCATGTTCATACCCTCCACCCCTATTACCTCAAGTTCCATGGTGTTTGCAGGGATCAAGTGGAATTCCCCAGTGTGAGAGTAGTCAGACTTTATTGCTGATATCTCCCCATAGCTCGCAGGTCCTTATGGTTATGGACACTTGGTGGGCAATTAGTTGTAGGTACCTGAGTCGTAGAAGCACAACATTGCTCTTGTCAAACACACAGTCCATGTGTTATATGTGAAATAAAGATCTGCCTGTCTTCTGCTCAACACCTTTTGTACATAAGAATTGGATTCTCTTACCACAGGTGTGTTCTGTTTTTCAACGCTGTCTGTCCCTTTGCCAGCTGGGTTACATGGTGTTGTGTCACCTCTGCCATTGGGTATGATAGCGTCAATGATAGCCCCTTGGCAGCAGGCAGCGACAGTGGGTTATAGGTTACAGTTCACTATGCATCTCCAACACTTGAAGTCATACTTTCTTCACATCAACTGTTGTTGAGGACTTATTTAATTAATGAATTTAATTATCTTGGTTCCTAAAGATGCTAGCCAAATGAGTGGTTCCTATGTCAGAGATCCAGGACAACTATTTCTTTGTTTTTGCCAAAAGAGGAGGACTTTCTAGATTTGCATGAACTGAATAAGAACCTGAAGCTCCATTTTGAGGTTATAGGTCAAAAGTTTTTGGTTCCCAAAAACTTATGAGCTAGATCATTCTGTCTTGCCTAGCACCTTCATAACAGTAGGTTGGGGACAAATGTTTCTGGACTTGTGTATTTGCTAACCTGGATGATTGGATGGAAATGGCAGAGCCAAGGTAGCAGGAGGTGTTTCAGACAGCCATGTTTCACAATCGTCTCTGGCAGTGCTGAGGCTACAACAAAGGCTTGCCGGAATAGCCAAATTTATGAACTCTGATCGCTTTTTTGTAGTGCAAAGCGCTGTAATGGAAAAGGTACCAGATCCGTGGTAAATATGTGCCAGAACAAACAGCCAAATCTGAGAGGTGCCGGATTCTGTTCAGGCAAGATCCGTGAAGCACTGGTTAGCCCCCAATGTTCTGTGAGCGAACAAACAGCTGGTGTTGTGAAACACATGCAATGCGAAATGATAAGAACATAATTTCCACAGCGCCCACTTTGAATTGCACAGGGTTCTTTGGCGTATCAGCGGAGCATGTCATCGTTTGCAGTGGATTTTGACCTGCTCAAAAATCGGAAATCAAAAATTCCCAACTCCTTCGAGTAGCTTCGGATGTGCACAAAAATTTACTCCAGAAGACACGATCTTGAGGCCGTTTTTATTTAGTTATGGAGAAAGAATCACCTCTCCACGGACACATTGTAAATTGGGATAATTAAGGTAATCTTTGCTAGTTTTGCCCAGTTTGGATAGACTTCATTGAAGTCCCTTTTAAGGACTTTGCAAGCAGTTTGGAAGTTTTGGAGACTTAACAATTATGTTTTTTTCCATCAATTTGGCCTGCAGACAATATTTTTACTGGCTTATCATTTTTTATCTACCAAAAGTTGATAGAACATCACTCCCTTGTGTTTGCACCATGTTCCTCCCAGGGAACAACTGATGCGGTATGACATTATTGTAGCCAACAGTCCTCACAAACTGCTGTAAATACACCCTAAGAACACCAAAGTCCCTCAATTGAAGTTTACATTTAAAACGGTTAAGATAAGGTTAAATGTAGGGATACAGGTTAATATTACAGTTAAGGTTTAGGGTAGGGAAAACCCCTAACCCTAGTCAAATGTTCTTGAAGAGCATGTAGCCTATTTGAAATTCAAGGTCCACCCTCAACATGGGAGCAATCAATCACATAGTTTCAGCCTTCAGGGCAGACACAGATCCAGAACAAGACTAATGACAAAAAACAACAATCTGCCTCTAAAACATAATAAACTACTGTACAACCCAGGATGAGATAGGACGATAGCGTTAATAAACATGAAAAGTATAGTTGTCAAGTTCTCACATCTTTAATTGTAAAACGAGTCCACTTTCCCTTCTCGAAACATTGTATTATTTGTTATTGTTGTGTACCACAGTGAAAAGCGTGTGCATCCGATGGGAGACAGACAGAGAAAGAGAGATGTAGGAGGGTGTGCTTGTTTTCCTTCTTCAAGTTTAAGCTTTCATAAAGAGTCTGACACACAAAAGGAGAACTTAATCAGTAGCCATTCAGATGCAACCTTGATATTACATGGTTTTCAAAATCTTACACTATTGCAGCAATTACCGTCTTTTATTAAAGAGACATTTCCAATGGGTTAGTTGAGGGACAAAGCCTGACAGCCAATGTTTCCACACTACTTATCCTTAGAAAGGTAAAGAGGCACGTCTTATTGACAACATATTATTCTCTTTGGAACATTCAATCTTTTCTCTGTTTGCTCTTTCCATCAGTGTGATGATAAGTTTTAACAATGATTTATTTATATATTAAATTTATTGTCAATTTTTACATCTTAAATTAATCAAATGCATTGAGGATTTTTCTCCACAATTTGGAATAAGATGTTTTATAAGACAAGAATAGATGACATTCAAAGCACCACTACAATCAACTATTTTGAGTTAAGTTCTCTATACAATAGTAAAAACTGTCATCAGTTAGCCATGTAGACTGTTCTTTTGTCTTTTAGGATGCCTCTTCAAATGTCTTTGACTAGTAATGAGACTGCATGATTGGAGATGTATTAGACATGGATTGATTGATGGTTTACATGATGTGCTCCTACATGCACCCCATGTCCGGTTGATTTGGACTTGAAACGAGAATAGGAAGTGTGGAGAGACATGGCAGATGACAGTGAACAGAAGAATGTGCTGTGGATAAACCAAAAAAAGGACAAATTAAAAAGATAAGGCACCTGCCTGCTGGCGCAATACAAGCCTTGCTGGCAGCCATGTAGCTGTTGATTCTTCTTTATTTTGTAATAATTCAAATTTAATTAAAGGCTGGGGGAGAGAATGGCCTGAGTTGATGGTATAATGAGTTGCCAGGGGACATCTTTTTAATAATCTCAGTTTGTAACAAAGTCGTTGCCAAGTCATGGTCGGCTTGTGAGTCACTGTGCCTGACCCTAAGGACCGCATTCCTTTTCACGTAATCTTCAGATTTAACTGATGTCTTCATATCATCCTTTAGTGCTAATCGACAACATGAAACCCAGAAGAAAGTGAAACATTGGTCATTTTCAAAGCTTCTATTTACGAGGATCTGAAGTTAAACCCGACACTTAAATCAAGACAGGCGCCTTGTACCTTGTTGAACAGGGAGAGTCAGGTAACAAGGTTAGAATTAAAAACACATTTCAGCTATTTTAATTTTTGTTTGTTTTTTAGCTGAAGCATTCAGGGTCTTCACCCAGTGCTTCAACTGGAGGACCTTGGAGAATTTAAGAAACCAGAAGGAAAATTGTCTGGAGTGGATCTTTAACGTTCAGGTTTTTATAATCTTCGTTACAGAGTGTTAATAGTTGTTTACTTAAAAGAAATACTGTTGAGGGAATGAAATTGAGGGAATGATATTACTCCCTCAAGATAATACTCTTGAGGGAATGATATTGTTAAAGAGCATTAAAATGTCTGCAGGTGTCTGTCATCACCTTGCATAAATAATAAATAAATAATGACTCAATAATATTTGTAGATCAGCCAGTCGGTCATGGCCACAGACAATGCAGAAAAAACATGACCAGAGACAATACAGAAATAGAGACAACCAACTCAAAGATACATTTTAATTTAGACTGGGCCACTCTGGTCTACTAATGACCCTTGGCTGGATAAAAAAAATAGTGTCTATGAGATTTGAAGGTTCCTGTACAGTGGCTGGGATGTTCAGCAAAGTTGTTTATTTACCTTTAGCCTGCTCCTCCATTTTGGAGAATAGAACTGTAGAGAAATAATATTGTGTTGTAACATTCTAATATTGTGTTTTACCACATGGGGTGGGGGGGGGGTTTCGATTGTTACTGTGTACACAGACAATAATCAATTACGAAAAAACAAAACTAGGAAAAATAAATACACAATTCTAAGTGAGCCTAGACAGATTTTCGTTGTTTACACATAGAAGCTGTCCACAAGAGATTAAGGGTGTGGTTAACTATGGTTGCAGTTAAACTATCTAGGGGTTGAACCAGGATGAAAATGAGGATTAGGGTTAATGTGAAAAACACAGCCGAACATAAAATATTTCCACATTTCTGTTTAAAATTCAGTTAAAAAAATATTTTAAGTCAGATTACACAATGCTTAAATAAAATCTTAAATAATAATAATTAAATAAAACAAAAGAAACTGCAGGATATATGAACAAGGCAAGTGCCCCAGGCCCCAAAACTTATTGTTTGGGCTTGGGAAGTCTTTACAACCAGACATAATAGATACAATCTATTCATCAATCAGACATAATACAATCAAGACATAATATAAGCCTCTTTGCATGCAATGTTTGTCCTATTAGATGCCTTTTAAGAAATATTGACAGGATGGTATAATGTCTGAAGATCATCTCCTAGTCAAAAAATCCTTTCAGTTTTTCAAAAATTATTTGGAACCAACCTATGTGAATTTTATTACCTACGGAAGTTCTGTAAGGGAAGTCTAGTAAATATCTCACAGGATTGGTTTATTTAAAAATCTGAAAACAATCCATTGATGCCTTAGCCCAATAATCTCAACTCTATGCAAAACCTATTGAACGCTACAGGTGATTATGTTGCAATGTCTTCAACAGTCTAGAAATAGTCTATAGTCTAGAAATGAGAAGTTGATTAAATACTGTCACTCCTGGACTGTTGTTAATCAATCTACTCTTCTTACTTTCACTATTTATTCAACCAGAACATTTACTGCAAAAAATAAATAAACTTGAAATTGTATAAACACAATGAATAGAAGCTTAACATGTACATAATAAGAACAAGAGGGTGTGTGTAAAATGTCCTGTAAGATTCTGTTGAGGGGTTATGAATGAATGTGATTTGCAAGACACTTTTTATTGGTTTTTGTTGCATTGCATTAGCAAAACAGAGATCTCACAGGCATGCAATATTATTTGTGAGTTAAACAGTTTCCCCTGGGCAAGCAGATTTTAACAATTTGTCCAGTTCTCGTTGTGATGCAGGGTCTTATAAATGTTTATGAGGCTCAGAACCTCTGCAGTTCACAGCACATTATAAGATATAATATTGTTAGCAATCAGTTTCAGTATCTCTTATTCATCATGCACCCTGATAGCCATTTTAAGTCTGGGACTAAGGCAGGAAACAAATCTGCTCATAATAAACATGAATAGAGGGAAGGCTATTTTCAAGTCAATAATCTAGTAATATAGCAATCATGCAGCATTCAGCATGCTTTGCCTTATGATTCTCAACATGAGCTCATTCCAAGCCTACTGCACACAGAATAGCAGCATAAGCATCAATATTTTCTTGTGGTCCATTACTTTGTATTCTTCAAATAAAAAATAAAAAATCTTTCCCATATATTTGCAAGGGAAATAGGTTCCAAGGAGATGAAACATCTGTGCAGTCAGAATTTTATGATGACAGGCCACATTGGCCTCTCAAATTTTAAGGAGAAGACATAAGCCAAGGTGCGATATGATCATATCTAAAATAAAGAAAACTATTGCTATTACAAAAATATATATTGCTAAGATAAATGTAATTTTGTAATTTCATGCATGCCTTGTCTTCTGTTGTTCTACACCAGCACAGTGACAATTTTAAGACAAAAAACTCAAAGCTTTCACACATAACCCTGTTACTTTTGTGATCATTAAAGGGAGATTGTGAGATTGTGACTGTGTAGAGTTTGTCACTTAGTGAAGTTATCCAATTACTCAAATTAATTATTGAAGTTTATCTTCATTCTTATTACCATATGCACATGTTGACTGTAGTGTGATCCACATAACAGACATTTTAGATTTACATCTCTGGAGTGCAATTAAAAATTACTAGATCTTCACAACTCCGTCAAAAGTAAATTCCCCAGTTAATATAAATACATACATTACAGTGCCTTGGAAAAGTATTCAAACCCCTTACCAATTCTCTTATATGACTGAATAACAAATTTCATTTCATGGCTCAACAACGTTCGTTTTTCTTTCATTCGTGAATGACATTTATGCACTAACCATCAATATAGGTGACGATAACTGACTTTTTCGTCAAGCGAAAAACACGCGAATCGTGGAACCCCCTCTTTCACTGCGCAAGTGCTGGCAGGCACGGATGCATACAGTACTTCGAAAATCCACCAGAAATAGTAGACCATCCGGGACCTTTTGGCATACTTTCAGCGTGCTAGGGTTATGGACATACTAGTCGTCTCGCATACTAATCTGGCATACTATATAGTATGAAAGTATGCGATTTGAGATTCAAACATAAATTGACTGTAGAACACTACTTTATATATCTACGCACACAGCCCATGGGACATCTTGCACGCTGGTTGTAAGTTGTTTCCATGGAAATCTGGGACTTTCACTCCTAACCACAAACACTGGTAAACGCCTCCTGGTGGCAATATTTACACTGTGATTGGTCAGCTAGACCCAGGGATACGCGAAATCATTGCCTGATTGGCTTGGCTCTCTGTTGAAACGAGACTGACAGCATATGCAGGTGCAGAAGCGGGAGATGGGCACTTCCAGGCGGGGATTGTTGTAACTGGTAACGGGATAGAAACAGAGCATAGTTGTTACCAGTGCCGGAGCGTTTATAATAGTCAACAAAAAAAGGGACTCACTTATTGAACGACATGACCTTAGTTAAATCTGTGCAAGGCGCGTCACAAAACCACTTGGCATATCCTAAAACCGAATGAAATGATAAGCTGCCGGAGTGCAACAGGTAGCTACACTACTACTACAGTATGTACAACGAGACAGATGTGGACGTAAGCTAGCTGGTTAGTTAGCTAAAAAGTTATCTAACGTTAGCTAGCTAGTCGGTCAGCTAATGTTTTTTCGGCTATGAATGTTTAGACATTTTTCAAGGAATTGATAAGTTTACTGCCCATGGTTTTATAGCCATATCCAGGGAAAAAAAACCCGTTTGGTCTAAGTATGTTTTCTCCTACACTACGTAGGCAACTTAATTTCAGCAGCTCGGTATCTTTTTTGCTGTTTCTAGGTAGCTAATGAAATTAGCCAGCTTGTTTTAGATATGATGAAGACAAACTTCTTGGCTAAAACTTTTTAAAGGGACATTTTGTATGCAATTCTGTCTCTTATTTGCTCTCTTCATTTTGCTCTCTCTGTCTGTCTGTCTGTCTGTGGTTCCATCTAATAATCCTGAGTATGACTTAGTGAGAAGGGGGGGGGGTGTTGCGTCCTTTAGGTCAAGTTTTCTCTGTTGTAAGGTATGATATCATTTTTCCTTACTTATTTTCCCTCCCAAGATTTAAAAAGATTTTGATGCAGCTCACTCACACATACCCACACATAAAGATTTAAACCCTTTGACTTTTGGCCATTTTTTTTGTTCTTTGCCCTAAAAGTAACCTGCGTATTTGGTTTACAGTTTCTCTTTTTCTGCCATTGTTATAAGTTATTAGTTGGCAGTGGAATGTGTTTTCTAGGCTGCTTTGCTCAAAAAAGACTATGCTCTGCTCCCTAGATTAATTACTGCTGAGAGAAAATATAACAAGGCATTGTGGTCTGAAGCAAGGGGCTCTGGGTAGGTTTTGCAGCACATAATTAAAAATGGTGACATAAGAAAAGGACTTTACGCACCTGAGGATTCAGTTATGTTATTAAAGCTATTTATTGTGTTCTCTGCTGCACCTATGGAATGTCACAGTCCCTTTGAGAGTAGCTGAGGAGTGTAAGCGGCTATCTCAGACACAGATGCCCATACTGAAATCTCAACACTGTTTTACAGTTGGGCAGGGAATTGCCGGAGTCCTCACGATAGGTTATTGTCATGATGTTTGTATCTTGGTGCTGATATATTTACTGTATTGCAATTATCCTGATTGAACATGTATTGCGATTGATTTTATTGCGATTTTATGTTGCAAAAGTATTGCAGCCATGTCCGCTGCTAAGGGAATAGACTGCCATGTTAAAACAAGATTTAATCAGTCATGGAGATAAAGTGTTGAAAAGATATTGGCGCCTTCTTTAAAAATAAGATGAAAAACAAGCAGTGAAGTAAAAACTACTAAAGCAATCGTGCACACACAGCCAAGTAGCAAACCATTTCCATGACATTCTTTCTACATGGTAACGGTGTTTATAGGAATCCTATAATTTACTGATTTAGTCAATGCCCAAGGAGACATGCCTAAGTGTTGTGTTAATGTTTTTTTGTTTGTGGTGATAGATTGCAGGTCTGGCGCAGGGGATCCTGGCTACTCCAGATGGATTCAGCGGTCAGCTGACATGCAGAAACTCTGGGTGGAATTACAGACCCTTTACCATGAGCGCCTTCGACACATTGACCAATCAGATGACAGCCGGGAAGAGACTCTGCAGGTAATCTGGTAATCATGGTTACACTCTCTGGATGTGCTGGGGAAAGCGTGTTATTTCCACTAATGAACATATAATTTGAACTGGCTTGGTCAGTGGAGAAAATAAGGCAATCCTAGCAAATAACAGATCAACTAACTTACTTAATGCTCCCCAGAGCTTTAATAGTCAGGGCTGGAAAAAATCACAACAAAGACTGATGAAAATCATTGTTGTGTTTGTTGTTTGCTGATTGCAAGTGCAGTGCTGACTTCAGAAATGAGGTGGTCCATGTACAGTCTTGCAATGTGGTGCATATTTGTGAGAATAAGTAAAAAGTGATTACGCCTCCATTATGATGCAGACACTTAGTGACAGGCCACTTCTGGCGACTCTAACTGCTGGCACGGCATGTAAAGTCTGAGAAGAGAGAACAGACTGGGCCTGACAAGGGCAGGGAGGAAACTTGTGTTTTAGAGACTTCTAATGCTATTAGCCTAGTGCATGGCTGCTAAAAGGTATTGTGCCATAATGAAAGCATGACAGGTTGATCAATGTTGTTAAGAGAATTAGTATCTTTACATCAAAATGCTTTTTGGGTTATTTTTTATCCCATTAAGTGGCCTTTATTGAATATCTTTACATCTTTGGAAAATGTACCTTTTAGCCCTTGCTCATCAGTAAAAGTGGGATAAAATATTTGTTATGACATAAAAAGTAATTTCCCTACCTGTGCATGCTCTTAGTCCTTGTAAGTCTATTACTAATTCATTTTTCTCCTCCTCAACATTTAAAGATGTGCTGTTTTTCATATTCATCTTCACTAAAGAATGATTAAAGTGATGAGCAAATTCCAAAGCGCTCTCTCCCCTTGTCATGTCAGTGGCTGTGGAATGTGCATGTGCTTGGCTTGTGGGGGTGGCTGCACACCTTGAGGACTGAGCTTGATGATGGCTGATGAAAGTTTTAGTGATCCCGGCCTGTCTCTTTGACTCCCATCACCACAGCAAAGCTCATTCTCTCATAAGTATCCTTTCCATGGCAAAGCAACGCCAGAGTTAGGAAACAACACAGCCTCTCATTTTAACTGCATTTATCCTCGGTTTTGGGAAATCCTGTTTGATCCACACAGCCTCTGACAGCCTCTGCTCTGGAAACACAAAACAAGCCTTTTAGAACTCTCTTTTCAGGGGTTCAAAGAAAAACTAGTACAGTATATCAAATCTCCATTGCCTATAATGGTGTTGTTTTGAGAGCAGTGAGCTAAGAGTTCAATGAAATTACAGAGCATACACTATCTAATTTACTTGATAATTATAATCAGAGGGACGTCAAACCAATTTGACTATTTTCAAATTGTACTGTAAATACTAAAAGGCTTCATTTATTCTATAGTACATTGTTGTGTTGGGTAATTTCATGGTGGAGTTATTTCAAGTGTATGCCAAATAAAAAAACATTGTTTTCACTGTTCAACAAATCATAGAACTCTATGCACAATGCAAGATCTTTGCACAATTTTGTGCATGAATATTTAAGAATTCAGGGACATTTATTTTTTTCAGTATTTTTTCTTTACTAATGTCACATTTTCTGAAAGAAAATGTACTGCATAGTTTGGTAATGGAATTTTGGTAAAATCCCTTTTAAAACACTTCCAATGTCTGCTCTGAATTAAGATTCAAAGATGTTCTCAGAAAAAATGGGTTGTCAGCTTTGATCACCTTGACTTTGAATAAAATCTATTTTGTTATTGAACTACAGTAAGTGAAGTGGATTTACACCCGGTAACCGAATTGCAATAACTTAATTTTCTCCTGGGTCCTTGACAGAGGATGTGAGCGGAGGTCTAAAACACATCTTGCCTTGCGAAAAAATTCAGTGTTTATGGAAGCCTAATCACAGACTACATTTGAGAGGCACTGTGAGTGCGACATAAACGGCAACTTCAGGTGCATTTTTTTTGTTATATTAAACAGACAGATTTTGTTATATTCCTGCTTCTAATAATATAATAATATGGCTCATCTTGAATCATTTGTGATATTTCTTTCTTCAGTGCACTTTTAAATAATCAGACAAGCTCAGTGCATATACAGTCGTTAAGTTTCTTAAACGTAAGTTATGAGAATATAAAAAAAACATTTGTTTGTCAGGAACAGTCCTAAAAAGCAGAGCGCCACCTCACCACACATATTCCTCATCTAAGCAGCATGTTTTGACCATGTCAGATTGCTGTCATGTGTTCTATCCAGCAGTTTAGTTTCTTCCACTTGCCCAGTCGCTGCATTATTTAACAATAGAGCTAGATGAGGCTTAAGGTGTCCCCATGGTCAACGGAGTTGGAGCCTATGGTTTGCAGTCGAATTACACTTGGCGTTTTTGTCACAAAAGGGGTGTAATTCTTTCTGTGTTTTTACAGAAAAGAAATGCAGGCAATTTAATTTATATTTTTTTAAAGAAATTACCCTCACATCTACAACTCTACCATGCAGTTGTATTCGGACAGGAAAGTGAGTGCGAACAGCTGGAGCAAAATGGCAGCTAAATATGTGACCAATGCTAATAAGATAAAGTAAGCATGGAGAGGTTTCTGCCAATCAGGTTACGATAACTAACTATGGATAGCTACCAACGTTTTAATACATTAATTCATATGAAGTGGGGCAGCAGCTGGTGTGGCGCGCGTGCCCCGGTGCGTGTGCCACAGCTGGATTGGCTTCAAGGTTTTCATGTCTACGAGAAACATTGACAGACACCAATACACCAGATATGGTAAGTACTCTTTTCAGGCGGTTGAGTACTTTTGGTTCATTGCCATTTGTCTAAATGTATTTAATGACAGGATTATGATGGCAAAGTTATTTTCTACTATATGTTTGCCTACTTCAGTCATTTAATTTGTTTTCAAGCTTCTAATGTAATTTCGAAAAAACAGTAATTAGTCCTCATTTTACCTTTGACCATCAATATGGCTGCAGCATCTGTAGAATGTCAATAACAATAGGAAGGACGTGAGTGAGTAAGGGAGGTGCAATCAATGAATACAATATTATTTCTGATAAGCCTGTAAGATTTGCTTCTCCTGAACTTTTCCCAGGAGCTCAGGACATAGCAATTGCCATTTTTTAATGTCTTTAATAATAGATTCTCTGTTTTTCTTCACAGACACCCAGCTACACCCTTTTGGACAACAAAAGTGTCTGGACCGAGAGAACTACTAGCTTGACAGACCCCACATTGTCTGCTAGTTTTTGTTTTTTTCACACATCAAGTGTTATGTCACAGAACATGCCCACAGCTGGCATGCCAGGTCAAGTGAATTGCTAAAATAAAACACAGGGGAAGATATCTGTTGCTAAATCCTACCCTCTGTTATTCACATTGGTATAATTTCTACATCATATTACAAGTTTGATGCATTTACTTTATCTTCCTAGATATGGACGCATCATGTTCACTTTCAGAGGGAATGCCCCATTTCATATTGAATGCCTTGTCTCATCTTTACCTTGAAATCATAGAGACTCTTCTTTTTGCTGACATTACTTCAGAGGGCAGTGCACGTTCCTCATGGAGGCGGAAACACCACCAAGCTAGCATGGTATGGCCGTTTAGCATGGCTATTTCTAACATCTGAAAATAGACGCTCGTGTGTGTACTATACTGCTAGTTAATCTGAGATGTTTATGTACAGTATTATAGTGTTTTTAGTTTCTGCTTTAAGTTGCTGGAGGGAGATGACATGTGAGACAGGCCAAAGGTAGGCCTGAGCCCAAAGGCCCAATTTACAGGTAGTTTGTCACCTCAGCCCTTCTCCCCAATGCCCAGGTCCCTTTCCAACATCTAGTGATGACTCACCAATGTCAGGCACCCCTTTGACTTTCCTCTCTGCCCTACAAGCGCCTCAACCTCCTTCCCAATCTAGCGTCAGTGACCGGGAGAGGAAGATGGCTTGGGTTCCTTTTCCATTACACGTTTCACAATGCACCTTGTATTCATTTTATATTTTAAATGCTTTTTTTTTTAAACGAGACCGAACATACTTTGCGTGGCTCTAACAATGTATGCATGCTTTATACGTTGAATTGCAGCCACCTGATTGGCTGTTTGGCTATTTGCGTTATTGAGCAGGTGTAGCTAATGAAGTTGAATCAGTCACTCTTCATATTGAGGGTCCCAAAGCAGTTCTCAGAAATTCTTCTGACTGGAATTGTGGTTGTTGTAGGTTTTTTTCTTCCATCAAGAAGAAAAATGACCTTTGAATTAAATAAGCATTCCATTAGTATTAAATAATAACATCAAGACAATCAATTCTATACTTTGGCTTAGGCCTCAATCAACCTTGTGGTGGATTTGGTTGGTAGATTATAAAAATAAAGTTGTTAAACTTTGCCTTGTATCTATAGACAAGCTATTACTGTATTGCTGACACCTGTGATATCCACTCAGATATCCAAGTGCCTTTAGTGTAGGGGTCAATTTGGGATTGGGCCTGGAATAACTGTGTACTTTTGACCAGATAACCTGTGTGAGGCAGGTAACTACAACATGTATATTTATGTAATTTTCACATCGTGTGTGCAATCACTAGACATTTAGTGTATCTTAACTAGGTCACATCAGGTTCACTCTGAGAGGGAATGTCTAGTGTTCCACAAATTGCCCATTTCGTCCATTGGGGGATAAGCAACCTTCAGCACATGCCAGATAGCCTTTCACATCTACACGATGATTGCGCAAACTGTTGAGAGTTCGAGCTTTGTGCTACATGTAGTTGCTGCTTTCTGTGGCTCTGAAGGACAAGCTATAAGTTCCCTTTTGCACAATGAGGGGTATTGAGCAGAAACTACCAGAGATAGTGACTGGCACACCTAGTGGATGTATTACTGCACAAGGTAGACATCCTCTCTGAGAGGAACGCAGCGAAAAGGAATTTGCGACCCTGCCCACCTGTGACCCTGCATCTGTCCCGCCCATGCAAAATCATGACCGTACTTCATATACGTCAACCATGCAGACCCCTTGAGGGTTGAGTCAGTGATTCGCCCTAATTATTTTTTTTGCTTTTGTTTTTTTGACCAGGTTATTACTATTTACCCATAGAAATCCAAATTTACAAAATTAGTTATTGGTCTTAGGGCTGTGCTAGATTCCCTTTTGAGGTCAAAATTATACAACTAAAATGTAGATGCTAGTGCATAGGTCTTCAACCCTCTCCTGGGGACCCCAACCGTTACATCTATCAGATGTGTCCCAGAGCTACCACACCTGAATCAACTTATTAACTAATTAACAAGCCCTTACCTGTTGAATCAGGTGAGCTAGTTCAGGGCAAAAACTAAACTCTGAGATGGCTGGGGTGTCCCCAGGAGAGGGTTGAAGACCTATGTGCTAGTGTATAATTATAATTAAGTATTTATGAGTTAGTATTGATTAATACTGTTATAGTCAGGTAAAGTTGAAATACTGGGAATATGTGGCTGGTCTTCAGTGGTATCAGCTGACTATCCTCCGGGTGTTAGTTGTTTGGGGGAAAGAGAACTAAAGATAGACAACTAAAGATAGAGTACAAGGTCCCAGCCTTGTGTCAGGGGGGTTCTAGTCCGTACTGGTAGATTGCTTTGCTGTCTGTAGTAATGTTTGGACCAGGAAATGATGAATGATTAGACACTTGGTAACTCAGCTGTGACTTTCTTCCTGTGTCAGTATTTTAGAACGCGTCATCTTGCAGGCCCTTTGGACTCTTAGATTATGTGCCTTGGCTTTTATTTAGTGTTGTGTGTTTTACTAGATTCACTTTGATAATGTGGAACTTAACAGGAAGGATAGTCATGTACTTGGTATTGGAGTTGTATTTAACGTGTAGTTTTAATGAACAAACCTTCTGGGTTCATGCTGCTTTTTCACTGCCAAAAACGTTTAAAATCGGTGAGCTTCACTCTGAAATGCTATGTACATTTTGCCAATTAAATTGCAGTAATTCCATTACAAAGTTTTCTATCACTTAAGTTGCAAACTGAATAGAAATACAGTGCCTTCAGAAAGTATAAAGTCCCACAATGCCTCATAATGAAAAAGCACAAACATGTTTCATAGAAATCTGGCCCAATTTAATTATAATAAAGAACTGAAATAAGTAACTTGTAGAAGCGTCTTTGGCAGCGATCACAATTTCATGTCTTCTTGGCTATGCATCTACTAGCTTGCTCTTTGGGATGTCAGACTGGATATCTGTAAAAGCACTTTGTGACAACTGCTAATGTAAAAATAACTTCATAAAATATATTTGATTGATTGGTTTGCACACCTGGATTTCTCCTATTACTTGTAGATCCTCTCAAGCTCTGTAAGTTTGGATGCGGAGCTGAAGATCGTACTGTGATCTCCAGGTCACCCCACAGATGTTCAAGTCTGGGCTTTGGCTCGGGCACATCAGGGCATTCACAGACTTGTCCCTAAGCAAATCCAGCTTTAACCTGGCTGTGTGGTTCAGGTGGTTGTTGTGCTGAAAGATGAATATTTGCCCAGCCTGACATCCTGTGCGCTCTGGATTAGGTTTTTGTCAAAGACCTCTCTGTATTTTGCTCTGTTTATCCTTCCCTCAATCTTGACCAGTCTCCCAGTCCCTGCCACTGAGAGTCATCCCCAACACGTGATGTTCCCACCACCATGCTTCAAAGTATGGATGGCATTCAGGCCTGATTAGATTTTAGTCTCATCAGACAAGATAATTTTTTCTCATGTCCGCAGAGTCCTTCAGATGGCATGTCATATGCCTTTTAATCAGGAGTGGCTTCTGTCTAGCTACTCTACCATAAAGACTTGATTGATGGAGTGTTGCAGAGATGGTTGTCCTTCGGGCAGTTTCTCACATCTCTGCAGAGAAAATAAAGCTCTGTAATATCACCTCCCTGACCAAGACCCTTGTTGCCCAGTTACTTAGTTTGGCCTGACGACAAAAAAATAAATACTTAATCAATTATGAAATAAAAAGCTCTCCATAAAATAAATGTTTGATTGATGGCTAAGCCGTGACACCCTCTCCACCATATTTCTCAAATCGGGTAGTGTGGTGGATTTTAGGCACCACATCACCTTTTTTTCCCCACGCTACTTGCCATGACTTTGGTACTTTTTGATCTTTGTCCGCAACACAGTTTTTCCTGAACTGTGAAGGGCTCTTTTCGGTTCTTTAAAGCAAAACATTAGGGCATTTTAGGGTGTTGAAGTAATGAACTTATTCACTTGACTGTATGAAAGTGTCATTGCTAAATGTACACATACCCTTAAATAAAAGCTGACATCTTTAAACTCATACAGTACTATTGTGTTTTTTTTTTTTTTTTGGCTTAATTCAATGTCCCAATAATTACGGAGGGCAAAGATGAAAGATTGACATGCATGTGGTGAAGTTTGTGTTCATAGTTCTAGTGAAAACAGTTATATACAGTTTTATGCTTCTTCCTTGGCTGCCAAATACATTGAAAACTGGCCTATGGTCAGTGATTGCACTCAAACTCTGTTTGCATTTCAACATAAGGTTGACCTATATGTTATGACTGTGTTTTCATGAATTTGACAATGGAAATTTAAAGGCCATTGTTATTCATACATAATATTGATCCATGGGTTGGGACTCATTTAATACCGTTTACAGCATGTTCTGGTTGTTATAGCAGAATTCAAAGCCTTTGATCATATTCCTGATCTTAAATGGTTGAGAAAATGTTATACAGGTGCTGGTCATAAAATTAGAATATCATCAAAAAGTTGATTTATTTCAGTAATTCCATTCAAAAAGTGAAACTTGTATAATGTATACATTCATTCCACGCAGACTGATATATTTCAAGTGTTTATTTCTTTTAATTTAGATGATTATAACTGACAACCAATGAAAACCCCAAATTCAGTATCTCAGAAAATTAGA